>JAAAWM010009476.1:0-23890 GCA_036873465.1 Thinopyrum obtusiflorum | reverse complement strand
ATTTAGTTCGAATTGCAGCGGTAGTATAGACATTTGGAATGCACTAAAATGTCTGTATAAGCAGGTTACATGCATTATACAGCCAGCGAAAAAATTTAATTGGACAAAACATGGATTCATAACTTTGAATAGCATTTGTACAGTAAAACGGGACAAGACTCTCTCTTTGTGTGGTGCGAATAGTTTTATTTTTTTATTTTTTTTGTCGAGGGAAGTGCGAATTGATTTGGTACGTATATTATTATACGTTCGGCTTGTCCCTAAATTTCAACCCGTGCCTTGTTATCCCGAAAATTCAGATATCGTGCTCCCAAAACTCGCGCCTTCACAACCCACGCCTTGCTACCCCAAAATTACAACGCGCGCGAAAACTCCCTCCAGCTGCCAAATCCCGACACGCAAAATCCCCCTTCTAACCCTGAGCCGAAAGGGCCACTAGTTCAAATCGGTGGGTGTACTTGTAACACACCATACATTTTCGACAAGCACGTCCCTAAGTCATGGTTCCCCCCTCCCATCACCTCCTTTTCGCTATTCGAAATCCCAGGCCGCCATAACCTCTCTGCTCCAGCCGCGAAACCCCAACCTCCTCCGTCCGCCACCCCACTGCTGCCCAGCCGGAGGCTCTTCCCCGACGACGTCATCCATCGCAATAGCTCAACGTCCCTCATCCACCTCCCCGGATGAGGATTCGTCATCGATCTCGTCATCTCGCCAGTTCAGCCGCCCCGTCCTCCATCTCCAAGGAGCTGCTCCGATGATTGCCTCATCTATCGCGCCTGATCCATCCCCACAGCGCCGCCTTAACCTGCTCCACTGGAACCGCAGCATCCTCACCAACTCCTCGGACGAAGCCGAGGCCTACTCGGTGCCACCAAAGAAGTTGTACACTCATTGCATCGCACCTTCTCCTTAACTCGACCTCCCGGCGCCGGCGGTACTCGATCCCACACCCCCATGGCGCGGCTACCTCAAAGCCGACACCGCTGGTGACATCTCCACATCGGCTCTCCCCCAGTGCGAGGCTCCCTCGGCGGCGGCGTCCATACCAGCCGGATCTGCTGCTGCTGCTCCGGCTCTCACTTGCTCGCGCTGCTGCTACTCCTCTGGCTCTCGCTCGCTCGCGCTGCTGCAGTAGCAGCTGCTGCTCCGTCTCTCACTCGCTCGTGCTGCTACTGCTGCTGCCCCGTCTCTCGCTCGGTCGCACCGCTGCTCTGCTCTTGCCCTCGCTCAAGCTACTGCTCTGCTCTTGCTCTCACTCACGCTGCTGATGCTGGTACACAGGCTGCTGTAGCTACATGAGTTGCTGCTCTGGCTCTAGTTCATGCTGCTCCTCCAGGCGCTGCTGCTCTGGCTGCTATCTGCTACTGTGTTCCCTGTCGATCGCCTGTTGATTTAGATCACTGTTTCTCTACTACTAGTGCTCGAGCGGCCTAACCTACATGTGAAGTGCCTCTCTGCTACCAGTGCGTTCAGTTTTGACAGTAGCATTCATATTCCACAATATATTTCAGTTTCGACAGTTAAGTTCAGAGTTAACAGTTTTTAACTCATCTGTTGTAGTCAGGTGTATTTTGGTGATGTAAATTTTACATCTATCACTTTTTGGTAATGTATTTTACATCATCTATTGGAGATGCTATTAGAATCCCACTTGAAATTAACGATGTCCGTCTTGTACTGCTTCAGCCTCGACGTCTTATGGCTCGCCGGAGCTGCTCCAACGACGGAACCATCCATCACAATAGAGTAGTACCCTGGACACCGTCTACAAATGCCTCAGATCTTCCTCCATACCTCCGATAGCCACCTCTGCCGCAACTTCTTCAGCGACCAGCCCAATGATGTTGAGGTTGACACGGCTACGCCAAAGAGGTTGTACACTTGTCGCATCACTTATTCCCCCCCCCCCCCCCCCCCCCCCCCCCCCCCCCCCCCCCCCCCCCCCCCCCCCCCCCCCCCCCCCCCCCCCCCCCCCCCCCCCCCCCCCCCCCCCCCCCCCCCCCCCCCCCCCCCCCCCCCCCCCCCCCCCCCCCCCCCCCCCCCCCCCCCCCCCCCCCCCCCCCCCCCCCCCCCCCCCCCCCCCCCCCCCCCCCCCCCCCCCCCCCCCCCCCCCCCCCCCCCCCCCCCCCCCCCCCCCCCCCCCCCCCCCCCCCCCCCCCCCCCCCCCCCCCCCCCCCCCCCCCCCCCCCCCCCCCCCCCCCCCCCCCCCCCCCCCCCCCCCCCCCCCCCCCCCCCCCCCCCCCCCCCCCCCCCCCCCCCCCCCCCCCCCCCCCCCCCCCCCCCCCCCCCCCCCCCCCCCCCCCCCCCCCCCCCCCCCCCCCCCCCCCCCCCCCCCCCCCCCCCCCCCCCCCCCCCCCCCCCCCCCCCCCCCCCCCCCCCCCCCCCCCCCCCCCCCCCCCCCCCCCCCCCCCCCCCCCCCCCCCCCCCCCCCCCCCCCCCCCCCCCCCCCCCCCCCCCCCCCCCCCCCCCCCCCCCCCCCCCCCCCCCCCCCCCCCCCCCCCCCCCCCCCCCCCCCCCCCCCCCCCCCCCCCCCCCCCCCCCCCCCCCCCCCCCCCCCCCCCCCCCCCCCCCCCCCCCCCCCCCCCCCCCCCCCCCCCCCCCCCCCCCCCCCCCCCCCCCCCCCCCCCCCCCCGGTTTCACTTTAATTTGGCCATGTTTCTTTGCATTCCTCTGCTCTTCCAATTCTTGTGAACCAAACACCCAAGTTGATAGAAATCCTTTGTTTACAAATGCTCTATTTCCCATAGGCATTCCTATCCTATTCCGGTGTTTTTCCTATCCCTACATTTTTAGAATCTTGCAAGCCAAAGGAGCCCTTACAGAATCACTTCAGTTACAGATACGTGTCAAAGAAAACTTTGTGTGGTTTGTCCTGCTCCTGCAGCGACGTCGTCCACCTCACCTAAGCTGCTCCATCGACAGAAGCATCCACCATACCAGACATCACAACTCCTGACCGTCTTTCGCCGCCTCAGATCTCCTTCCTTGCCGCCGGCACCCACCGCAACTGCATCACCATCATCGACTCGGCAGATGAAACTGAGGAGTACACGGGTCCACAAGAGAGGTCGCACTCTTTTGTTTTTGCTTATGTTATGCATTGCTTAATATTACCTGCTACTTTATCGTCCTGTTCACCTCTTAGACTCCAAGTCAAGTCCAAATTAATGCTCAAGCTTGAGTTTTAAAATGCTTGTGGGGCACATATCGAGGCACTAATGAATAGTATCTCTGTCTATTATCTCGTTCACCTAGGGTATGCCTATGTTGTTCATCTTGGGTGGGAAACAAACAGTAAAGCAATCATCATCTGTCTTTCTATTAAATTAAAGCTATCATCAGCCTGCTATCATTATTTTTGGATGTATCCACTGGTTGTTACCATCACTCTAGATTTCTGCATGCTCTCCTTACGTAATCTCACTATTTTTTCGTATGCATGTCAGATATTGTACACAGTCATGCTGAACATGTACAGAAAAAGAGAAGAGTTTTGCACGGCAATACAATGTCATGCAGACATCGCTCCATGGTGGGTGCAATGGCAAACCCTCCCCTCCCCCATCCAAATTGTAATTCAGAGGAAGATATCTGTTCTGAGGCGGATTCAGACAGAGCTGATCACTCCTATTTACCCCTGAGGTGTTTGCTCTAACTTGGGATGATGATGTTGGTCATATCATGCATATGTTGCCTTGCAGTGCCTACTTTTGACATCATATATGTCATCTGCTTAGTTTAGACCTGTAATGCCACCTGTTTAGTTTCTATATCATATATGTGAATTATGCAATCTCATCTCTTTTAGCTAGCCATAATATATGTTAAATATGCAATGCCATCCTCTTTAACCAGACATCATATATTTGAATGATATCTTGCCAATCCTTTTCTTCATTACATTTCCATTTGTCGACAATGTTTGTACATTCAACTACTCTTCCTGTGAATCAGCCATTTGAGTGGGTGATGGAAAAATCTAGAGTGAAAACAAGGTCTTCAGAGCAGACTGTGCTACCTGTCAAAGCAGATCTCTTGCTGGGCCCCGATAGCTCCTCGGAGATGGATTCAGAGATAGATGACCAGTCCTATTCTCCCACCGAGGTGTATGCTTTAACTTGGCACGATTATACTGCTCATATCATGCATATGGTGTCTTGCATTGCATAGTTTATACATCATATACACTGCATTGCATAGTTTAGACATCATATACACAATATTCAACACCATGTTCTTAGTTCAGACATCATATATGCGAATGCCTCTGCTTAGTATATAAATCACATATGTGAATTATATCATGCGATGCTGATTACTTAGATAACATGTATGTGAATTATGTCATGCGAACCTGTTTACTAAAGACATCATATAATTATCTCATGTCATCCTATTTAGTTAGTCATCGTATCTTTGAATTATGTCATGCTATGCTATCCAGTTTAGATAGACATCATATATGTGAAATTATGTCATGCTATCTTTTTTAGTTAAACAATATACATGTGAACTATTTCATGCCCTCTTTTTCCACACTATCTATTGCATCTGTCTCTTATACAAGGTCTGTACATTCAACTACGTTTCTTGTTTATCGGCCATTTGAATTGGAGTGGGTGATGGCAGTATCTAGCGGAGTAAAAACACGGTCTTAAAATAAAACAGTGCTACCTCTTGGTGGAGATAGCACTCCGGTTGTACATGCACGAGAACCAGCCCTACCACACATAACCCAGACTCTCGCAGATTGTACCCCTGGTGCGATGGACAGAGAACCAGCTTCACCCAATCTAACCCCAACCCCAGCAGATAGTAACCCAGTTCCAGTTGACACAGCACCGTCTCCACCACAGAGCTCCCAAATAAGAGCAGTTAGTAAGGCAGCTCCAGTGCCCAAAGCACCAGTACTACCACGGCGAACCCCAACTCCACCTATTCCTGTGGACGAAGTACAACCAGCCATTCGTAGTTCAGCATCTATCGCATTTGATGTTGTTAAATCCTATGTGCGTATCTTCCCATCATGGAAATATTATACTAAAGATGAAGGAAAATGCCAGTTGTAGGTGTTCGTCCAGGAGTTATGTGTAAGTAATGTTATTCATGGCAATTACTTTGCTTTGTCCCATACATTCTACCTCCATGCTGGTTATAATACAGCAAATGTTCCCATTTTACTCTATAGAGAAGGACCAATTTGGAAACTTGGGATGAGGTAACCTGTGCTAATACTTCTGCTATCTTCAAGAATGCTTGGTGGCAGTATTGGAATTACCTGAAGAAAACATACTTCACGGGCAAAGAAACTCATCAAATTCCCTTATGTTCTCCCGAGACACATTTACGGGACGATGTCTGGGAATGCCTTGTTCTGTACTGGTCCCGAACCAAGAATGTGGTAAGGTCTATGAGCTCATTTTTTATTTTTAAGTACTATATGCCTACGTCTTACTGTACTCTGTTCATGTAGAACAAGTGCTTAAACCTGAAGAACAATTGTTCTCATTTAAGATTCCATTGCTATGGTGCATACTGCTTTTCTCTTGTATCACTGTATTTATTCATACAAACTTATTTTTAAATTGAAGGATTCAATCGAAACTCCAATGGCACAACAAGTATGTTTAAGCATGTTTCTTTAACATGTTTGCTCTTCTAAATTGCTCTATTGATTTCAAATTCAATTGTGTATACAGTTGACTTCTCATATCATGCACACTACTAGCATCACAACAGAGCCAATAGTGTAGTTGTACATGTATACCCATAAATCTTGGTGTGCCGTGTAGTTTCCCACACTTGTATTCTTTCAATGATGCTTTTTCTTGAACTGATATGATTTGAACCGTGTCTCTATTTTGATTTAGCAAGACAATGCAGTGACCATAGGGCATAGATATATGTTTGTTTGATGCTTTTATTATGTACTACTTGGCAATAGAAGACTTGGTATTTAATCCTGTCCACCTTACTACTAAACTGGTTCACCGAAATGAGTTTCATATACTACATGCTAAACCTGTTATGTGTCTGCTTGTTTCTTCTTTTAGAATGCTGACAGAATATTGGGGAAGAGTACCTTATTAAGCAATGGTAAAGGAAGTAATGCAGATAAGGTTCGGGATAGTGAGACATCCTTGTTGGTCTCCAACAAAGCTGATAAAACAACAAAGGAAAACTATCTTGAAGACAGTGAGACAACCCCAAAGTCCTGTCTTGGTGTAGTGTTCGAGTTACTGGCCACTACCACTGGCACAAGCTCTTCGAACTCACTGTATGAATCAGTTCAGTTTCTTGAGTCTCAGCTACAAGCTGAAAGACATCGATCAGCTGTGCTGCGACAAGAAGCCGAAGGACTGCGGAAGTCACTTGAGAATTCAGATGCATACTTTCTGGTGCAACAGCAAGTGTTGGAGGATTTTAGCGCCAAAAAAGGAGAAAGCTAATAAGCTTGCTAAGCTTATTGCCAGCATGGTGGATACCCAGGATAATGTTTCTTGAGCTCTTCTGAAGTTGTTTCAGTTATGGACTTGTTTTGCTGCCACGTTTATTTGCACCGGTGACCAATTTAGACGGCCAGTGTATGTAATATGCTGCTTTGTTCCCTATATTTGCACTGGTGGCAAACTTTGATGCCCAGTGGATGTAATATGTGTAATAGCCGTAATAGCCCAGCATTAGTTGCTTGCTTACTTATTTCCTTATTGTCTTGTTTAGTTGTTTTCTTGTAGTCGCTGCAGTTCTTTTTCTGAGTTTTTCTAGTGGCCACAATAACCTACTTTCTATAAGTAGGCCACAATAACCATGGGCAACATACGGACCATTGTAACCATGGTCCTGCTACCTGTTGTAGTGACCATGAGCCTCCTACGGGCCGTAGGATCCATGGGCCTTCTACGGGCCGTATAATCAATGGGCCTTCTACGGGTCGTATGATCGACTGGCCAAACATGGGCCGTACTATTCGTGGACCTATAACGGTCCGCAAAATGGGCCGTAAACGGGCTAGAGTGGAAATAGTCTGTTTATGGCCCCACCATAATGGGCCGTTAATAGGCCGAAATGTATAACGGGCTTAATTCTATCAACAGGCATCACGGGTTGTTAATGGGCCGTATTTGATGATGCTATGAAAACAGCCCAACGGGTTAACGGGCCATAAACGGGCCGACTATAACCACGGGCTGAATTTGGCCCACAAGCGGAACAGGCCAGTAACGGACCGTAAGTAACCAAATGCTAGAAATGAGCCCAAAAATAAATGGGCCCTTAGAAGGCCGAAAGTTAACACGGGCTGGAAACGGCCCAACGGAATAATGGGCCGTTAATGTTTATAAAGCGATACACTGTTCATTATGGGCCAGTTTCACCATGGGCCTTTAATGGGCCTAGAGTTACAAAGGGCCTCGTATGGGCCGAAAGACATCATTGGCCATACATGGACAGAAGTTACAATGGGCTGGAATCATATTGGACGGCCTAGATGACGCTATTGGGCCTAATTCAGATAAGCCATAACGGGCCGTGAGTTAGCGGGCTGTAAATGGGCTATATGCGAACAGGCCGTTAACAGGCTTTCCGTGGGCCGGTCCGCTACCTTTTGGCCAAGTCAAACATGCCGGCCTTTTCACCTGAATGGGCCTTTGTTGGGCCATGCCATGTGTCGACGTATCATAGGCGCCTCCCGTCCAATGAGTGGATGCCATCTGTCCCAACGGTGAGCCAACACGTGGTTCCTCTGGCCATTGAGAATTTTACACATGGAAAATCCCCATTGGTCCGGGCTGTTAACGGGGTATCGGATCCAAACCGGAACCCGATAGGTTAACGATAACCCATTACGGTGGATGCCACGTGTCGGTTACCCTTGACAAAAGCACTTCCATGACGCACCATTTATCGTCATGGAAGTGGACACTTCCATGATGATAATTTTGGTATTGTCATGGAACACTTCTACGACAGCACAGGTATGACTATCTTGATTTTGTCATAAAATCATCATGGATGTACATGCATGATAGAAAACATGACCTACTATGAGAAACACGTATCATCACGGAAGTGGTTTTTTTGTAGTGATATATGCTGGATGTGCTACATTTTTCCTTGTATGCCATACATTTTCTTAGCGCGCCTTGCATTCCAGCTAACTGGTCGCTAGGAAGCCAAAAAAGCAGTGAAATTAATAGCTAGCATGAACCGTCGTGGGTCCTATATGAAGGATAGCGGCCCACGGCCCTAAATGGGCCCCACTAATGGGCTCACAGGCACCAAAATTCTTTTAGGCCTTTGTTTGATCAGTTTTGGTCCTGTCCATAAATGCTCAACTTTGTCTAATTGGGCCTACAGACATGTTCGAACTTTAGCGGGCCTAATAAGTTGATGGGCCGTAACTAGGCCAAAAGCTCTATTGGGCCTCTATAATTGAAACGATCCAACAGTTAATGCTTGGCCCAGTTATCTCTCGGGTCGTTAACAGGCCGAAATCGAAGCGGGCAAAAAGTGGGCCCATTCGATTTCATGGGTTGTTAATAGGCTGATACTAAGGACGGGCTATATATGGCCCAACTGTATTGTGGGCCTTTAGCAGGTCAAAAGAGACAGCAGGCTGGTATTGGACCATAAAGAGCATGGGCTGCTAAGAGGCCAAAATTCAGGCCGGACAATATATGGCCCAACTGTGTTGTGGGCCTTTAGCAGGCCGAAAGAGAAATCGGGCTGGTATTGGACCATGAAGAGCATGGGCCATTAAGAGGCCAAAACTTAGGTCAGACTGCAAATGGCTCAACTCCTTTATGGGTCGTTAATAGGCTGAAAGACATACCGGGCTGGAAATTGGCCCATCACTTAAATGGGTTGCTAAAAGGCCGAAAGACATACATCCTAAAAATTGGCCCATCCCTTGAATGGGCTGTTAACAGGCCGAAACTACGTTGGGCCGATATTGAGCCCGGATATATAGTAGGTTGTTAACGGCTCAAACTGATGATGGGCTGCAATGGTTCAAATAGTTAACGGGCCAAATTGGCACATCTCGTATGGGCCATGGGCCTAAATGGACCACACACAAGTAGGCTCTATATGGGCCAGCCTGCTAATTTTGCCTGGGCCGACCTCTTTCACCTAAATGGGCCACTATTGGGCCTTCCCATGTGTCAACGTATCATAGGCGGCTCCCGTACAATGAGTGGATGACATCTGTCCCAACGCTGAGCCGGCACGTGGATCCTCCGGCGAATGAGAATTTTACACGTGAAAAATCCCCATTGGTCCGGGCTATTAACGGGTTATCGGATCCAAACCGGAACCCGATAGCTTAACGGCGACCAGTTATGGTGGATGCCACATGTCGGTTACCCTTGACAAGAACACTTCTATGACAAGCCATTTATGGTCATGGAAGTGGACACTTCCATGATGATAATTTTGGTATTGTCATGGAACACTTTGACGTCAGCACATGTATGACTATCTTGATTCTGTCATAAAATCGTCATGGATGTACATGCATGACAGAAAACGTGGCCTACTATGACAAACACATATCATCACGAAAGTGGTTCTTTTTTGTAGTGCGATCTCCAGCGGGTGTGTATGCCACAGGATGGAGACGACGGATCCGCATTTCCTCTAGTGGTGTATGGCGTCAACAGCAGAGGGGTTGGCATCAAGATAGTACTTGCCAAAATCGCAAGGGAAACTAATGTGCAAAGAAGACTCACGTAGGAATCCATGTGAACTAATGTTACTGTAGTAAATTTGGACATGTTCCAAAAAGCTTTTCTGAGATTTTGAAACATCAAGAACATGAAGAAATTAAGAAAATGGCATAGACATTATAGAACTCATAAAACACCATACAAAAAAGGATGTGAATGAAAAGCTTGCCATAAATAAGTTCATTTAAAATTTTTAGCAAGAAAAAAGCTAATTGAGGTGGGCGATGCAGTGCCAATCATACAAAGTCCTAAGTCTAAGTCGCACACATACTTGCGAGCGCACGCGCTATATAACTATGTGTGTGTCCATAACACAATTGTCTACCCTTCATGTGGTTCTAGCATTTTCTAAAGAAATGCAAGCCCCTTATATGTTGGTCCTCTCACCCATGGCACATCGTTGCGGGACTAAAGTTAGAGCGGAGGTGGAATATGGTTGTGTGGCAAGCATGCAACGGGTGGGCTGGGTTACAAATGAATGCATATGGGCTTAATTTGCAAAAATGGGTGGGTATTGGTATAGGCATCTCAAGTGTGTATCATTTTGCAAATTGGTGGGATGATTTTCACTCATGAGCTATGGATATATATACAGGCTTAGCTATGGGATACTATCCCTTATACCTAAAACCATTGATCCTACATAAATTTAGAAGTTTAGACCCACGTTCCTCTCTTGATGGTAGATTCAAAACCATTACTAAAATTTTGATGAATACATTGATTGGTGTGGTCTCTCCTATGACCTCCTGATTCCATATGGTCTCCCTCAATAGAAATCGGAGAGGGAACACCTCTCTTTTGCTAAAAAATCTGCAATGAAAAGTTGTCATCTCGCATTTATTAAAAAAAGACCGTATCTAAAAAACAATGTGATTCATGAATTCATTTGGAAAAATACGATCATTGGTATGGTTTAATGTCTATAATGAAGTACTTATTGAAATAATAATTGTACACAAGTCCAAAATTTTATTCTCAGCTCTTCAGAGTGATCACTCTGGGTATCAATCTTAAATGGTAGGAGGCGCATCAGACAATAATGACCCTCTTGGAATGGAGGACATCCTTGATCTTCACAATGTAGCTGGAGACAAGGTTCCCGACATTTTCAATGGACTGGGTGATGACGTTCTCTAGTGGTTGTGTATGCCACAGGATGCAGACAAGAGATTCGCATTTCCTTTGTTGGTGTATGGCATCGACAACGGAGAGGTTGGCATCAAGGTAGAACTTGCCAAAATGGCAAGGGAAACTGATGTGCATAAGAAGACCCTACTAGCGGAATCCATTTTAACTAATGCTACTAAAGCAAATTTGGATATGTTCCAAAAAGCTTTTCTAGGATTTTGAAACATCAAGAACATGATAAAATTTAGAAAATTACATAGACATTATGGAACTCATAAAACTCCATACGAAAAAGGACGTGAACGAAAAGCTTGCCATAAATAAGTTCATTTATAAGTTTTAGCAAGAAAAAAATCTAAATGAGGCAGGCAATGTAGTGCCACGCGTACAAAGTCCTAAGACTAAGTTGCACACATACTCGCGAGCACATGCACTATATTTATATATCTATGTGTGTGTCCATAGCATAACTGACTACCCTTCATGTGGTTCTAGCATTTTCTAAATAAATGCAACCCCCTTATATGTTGGTCCTCTCACCCTTGGCACACCAATGCGGGACTAAAGTTAGAGAGGAGGTGGAATCTGGTTGTGTGGCAGGCATGCAACGGGTGGGCTGGGTTACAGATGAATGCATATGGGCTTAATTTGCATAAATGGGTAGGTGTTGGTATAGGCATATGAAGTGTGTATTGTTTTGCAAATTGGTGGGATGTTTTTCAATTAGGAGCTATGGATATATATACATGCTTAGCTATGGGATACTATCCATTATACCTAAAACCATGGATCCTACACAGATTTAGAAGTTTAGCCCACGTTCCTCTCTCTTGATGGTAGATTCAAAATCATTACTAAAATTTTGATGAATATATTGAATGGTGTGGTCTCTCCTATGACCTCCCTAGTCCATATGGTTTCCCTGATTAGAAATCGGAGAGGGAACACCTCTCTTTTGCTAAAAAAATCTGCAACAAAAATCTTCAGTCTGGCATTTATTAACAAAAAAGACCTTATGTAGAAAAAATGTTATTCAGGAATTCATTTGGAAAGAGACGACGATTGGTGGGGTTCAATGTATATAAGTCAGTACTTATTGAAATAAAAATCTTAATGAAGTCCAAAATTTTATTCTCATTATCTCTTGAGAGTGATAATTCTGATTATCAATCTGAAATGGTAGGAGGCACATCGGACAATGATGACCCTCGTGGCATGGACGACATCCTTGATCTTCACAATGGAGCTGGAAACATGGTTCCCAACATTGTTAATAGTTTGGGTGATTAGGTTCTGTAGAGGGTGTGTATGCCACATGATGGAGACGAGGGATACTCCGACGGTCTATGACATTGACAGCGGAGGGGTTCGCATCAAGGCAGTACTTGCCAAAATGGCAAGGGAAACTGATGTGGATAAGAAGACCCTCCTAGGAATCCATGTGAACTAATGCTATTGTAGCAAATTATGATATGTTCCAAAAAGCTTTTCTGAGCTTTTGAAACATCAAGAACATGATAAAATTAGGAAAATGGCATAGACATCATAGAACTCATAAAACTCCATACAAAAAATGAAGTGAATGAAAAGCTTGCCACAAATAAGTTCATTTCAAATTTTCAGCAAGAAAAAAGCTAAATGAGGCGGGCGGTGTAGTGCAAAGCGTACAAAGTCCTAAGTCTAAGTCGCACATATACTTGCGAGTGCTTGCACTATATTTCTATATCTATGTGTGTGTCCATAGCATAATTGTCTACCCCTCATGTGGTTATAGCATTTTATATAGAAAGGCAAGCCCATTATATGTTGGTCCTCTCACCCTTAGCACACCGATGCTGGTCTAACGTTAGAGAGGAGGTGGAATCTGGTTGTGTGGCAGGCATGCAACGGGTGGGATGGGTTACAAATGAATGCATATGGGGTTAATTTGCATCAATGGGTCGGTGTTGGTAAAGGCATATGAAGTGTGTATTGTTTTGTAAATTGGTGGGATGATTTCACTCTGCAGCTATGGATATATATATAAAGTCTTAGCTATGGGATACTATCCCTTATACCTAAAACCTTGGATCCTACATTAATTTAGAAGTTTAGACCCACATTCCTCTCTTGATGGTAAATTCAAAATCATTACTAAAATTTTGATGAATACATTGAATGTTGTGGTTTGTCCTATGACCTCCCTAGTCCATATGGTCTCCCTGAAGAGAAATCGGAGAGGGAACACCTCTATTTTGCTAAAAAATCTGCAATGAAAAGCTGCAGTCTGGCATTTATTAACAAAAAAAGACCTTATTTACAAAAACAATGTGATTCATGAATTCATTTTGGAAGAGACGATCATTGGTATGGTCATTGTCTATAATGAAGTACTTATTGAAATAACAAATGTAATGAAATCCAAACTTTTATTCTCAGTATCTCTTCAGAGTGATTGTTCTGATTATCAATCTAAAATGGTAGGAGGCGCACTAGACAAGGTTCCCGACATTGTCAATAGTCTGGGTGATGAGGTTCTCCAGTGGGTGTGTATGCCACGGGATGGAGACGAGGGATCCACATTTCCTCTGGTGGTGTATGGCATCGACTGCGGAGGGGTTGGCATCAAGGCAGTACTTCCCAAAATGGCAAGGGAAACTGATGTGCATAAGAAGACCCTCCTAGGAATCCATGTGAACTAATGCTATTGTAGAAAATTTGGATAAGTTCCGAAAAGCTTTTCCGAGCTTCAAAAATATCAAGAACATGATAAAATTAAGAAAATGACATAGACATTATAGAACTCATAAAACTCCATACAAAAAGGATGTGAATGAAAAGCTTGCCATAAATAAGTTCATTTAAAACTTCCAGCAAGAAAAAAGCTAAATGAGGCGGATGATGTATTGCCAAGCGTACAAGTTCCTATGTCTATGTCACACATATACTCGGGAGCGCACGCGCTTTATTTTTTTTTATCTATGTGTGTGTCCATAGCACAACTGTCTACCCTTCATGTGGCTCTAGCATTGTCTAAAGAAATGCAAGGCCCTAACATGTTGGCCTTCTCACCCTTTGCACACCGATGCAGGACTAAAGTTAGGGAGGAGGTGGAATCTGGTTGTGTGGCAGGCATGCAATTGGTGGGCTGGGTTACAAATGAATGCATATGGGATTAATTTGCATAAATGGGTGGGTGGTTGTGCAAGCATATGAAGTGTGTATTTTTTTTTGCAAATTGGTTGGACGATTTTCACTCTAGAGCTATGGATATATAAAAAGTCTTAGCTATGGGATACTATCCCTTATACCTAAACCATGGATCCTACATTAATTTAGAAGTTTAGACCCACATTCCTCTGTTGATGGTAAATTAAAATTCATTATTAATATTTTGATGAATACATTGAATGGTGTGGTTTGTCCTATGACCTCGCTAGGCCATATGGTATCCCTCGATAGAAATCAGAGAGGGAACACCTCGCTTTTGCTAAAAAAAACTGCAATGAAAATCTACGGTCTAGCATTTATTAACAAAAAAAGACCTTATCTAAAAAAATAACTTGACTCACAAATTCATTTACGAAAGATACAACCACTGGTACAGTTGATTGTCTATAATGAAGTACTTATTGAAATAACATTTGTAATGAACTCCAAAATTTTATTCTCAATATCTCCTTAGAGTGATTATTCTGTTTATCAATCTAAAATGGTAGGAGGCGCATCAGACAGTGATGACCCTCTTGGCTTGGATGACATCCTTGATCTTCACAATGGAGCTAGATACAAGGTTCCTGAAATTGGCAATAGTATGGGTGATGAGGTTCTTGAGAGGGTGTGTATGCCATAGGATGGAGATGATGGATCCGCCTTTCTGCTGGTAGTGTATGGCATCGACAACGGAGGGGTTGGAATTAAGGCAGTACTTGCAAAATGGCAAGGGAAACTGATGTGCATAAGAAGACCCTCCTAGGAATCCATGTGAACTAATGCTACTGTAGAAAATTTGGATATGTTCCAAAAAGCTTTTTTGAACATTTGAAACATCAAGAACATGATAAAATTAAGAAAATGGCATAGAAATTAGAGAACTCATGAAAATGCATACAAAAAAGGATGTGAATGAAAAGCTTGCCATAAATAAGTTCATTTAAAAGTTTCAGCAAGAGAAAAGCTATTGAGGCGGACGGTGTAGTGCCACCGTAGAAAGTCCTAAGTCTAAGTCGCGCATATACTCGCGAGCGCACGCGCTATATTTATATATCTATGTGTGTGTCCATAGCACAACTGTCTACCCCTCATCTGTTTCTAGCATTTATAAACAAATGCAAACCCCTTATATTTTGGTCCTGTCACCCTTGGCACTCTGATGCGGGGCTAAAGTTTGAGAGGATGTGGAATCTGGTCGTGTGGCAGGCATGCAACAGGTGGGCTGGGCTACGAATGAATGCACATGGGCTTAATTTGCATAAATGGGTGGGTGTTGGTGCAGGCATATGAAGTGTGTATTGTTTTGCAAATTGGTGGGATGATTTTCACTCTGGAGCTATGGGTATATATATAAATTCTTAGTTATGGGATACTATCCCTTATAACTAAAACAATGGATCCTACACTAATTTAGAAGTTTAGACCCACATTCCTCTCATGATGGTAAATTGAAAATCATTACTAAATCTTTTATGAATACATTGAATGGTGTGGTCTCTCCTATGACCTCCTGACTCCATATGGTCTCCCTAAATAGAAATCGCAGAGGGAACACGTCTCTTTATCTAAAAAAATCTGCAACGAAAAGTTGCGGTTTGGCATTTATTAACAAAAAAGACCTTATTTAAAAAAACAATCTGATTCATGAATTCATTTGGAGAAGAGATGACCATTGGTACTGTTCAATGTCTATAATGAAGAACTTATTGAAATAACA
The DNA here is from genome assembly GCA_036873465.1 of Thinopyrum obtusiflorum. Taxonomy (NCBI): domain Eukaryota; kingdom Viridiplantae; phylum Streptophyta; class Magnoliopsida; order Poales; family Poaceae; genus Thinopyrum; species Thinopyrum obtusiflorum. Next base: position 8,122 of record JAAAWM010009476.1, on the reverse strand, counting down.
ATTGTAATGAAGTCCAAAATTTTATTCTTAGTATCTCTTCAGAGTGATTATTCAAATTATCAATATGAAATGGTAGCAGGCGCACCAGACAGTGATGACCCTCTTGGCATGGAGGACATCCTTGATGTTCACAACGGAGTTGGAGACAAGGTTCCCGACATTGTCAATAGTCTAGGTGATGAGGTTCTCCAGCGGGTGTGTATGCCGCAGGATGGAGACGAGGGATCCGCATTTCCTCTGGTGGTGTATGGCATCAACAACGTAGGGGTCGGCATCAAGGTAGTACTTGCCAAACTGGCAAGGGAAACTGATTTGCATAAGAAGACCCTCCTAGGAATCCATGTGAACTAATGGTACTATAGCAAATTTGGATAAGTTCCAAAAAGCTTTTCAGAGCTTTAGAAATATCAAGAACACGATAAAATTAAGAAAATGGCATAGACATTATAGAACTCATAAAACTTCATACAAAAAAGGACGTGAATGAAAAGCTTGCCATAAATAAGTTAATTTAAAAGTTTTAGCAAGAAAAAAGCTAAATGATGCGGATGGTGTAGTGCCAAGCGTACGAAGTCCTATGTCTAAGTCGCACATATACTCGCGAGCGCACGCGCTATATTTATATATCAATGTGTGTGTCCATAGCACAACTGTCTACCCTTCATGTGATTCTAGCATTTTCTAAAGAAATGCAAGCCCCTTACATGTTGGTCCTCTCACCCTTGGGCACCGATGCGGGATTAAAGTTAGAGAGGATGTGGAATCTTGTTGTGTGGCAGGCATGCAGCGAGTGGGCTGGGTTACAAATGAATACATATGGGCTTAATTTGCCTAAATGGGTGGGTGTTGGTACAGGCATATGAAGTGTGTATTATTTTGCAAATTGGTGGAATGATTTTCACTGTCGAGTATAGGATTAGCCATGGGATACTATCCCTTATACCTAAAACAATGGATCCTACACTAATTTAGAAGTTTAGACCCACATTCCTCTCTTGATGGTCAATTGAAAATCATTACTAAAATTTTGATGAATACATTGAATGGTGTCGCCTGTCCTATGACCTCCCTAGTCCATATGGTCTCAATGAATATAAATCGGAAAGGGAACACCTCACTTGTGCTAAAAAAATCTGCAACGAAAAGCTGCGATCTGTCATTTATTAACAAAAAAGGCCTTTTATAAAAAACAATGTGATTCATGAATTTATTTGGAGAAGAGACGACCATTGGTACTATTCAGTGTCTATAATGAAGTACTTATTGAAATAACAATTGTAATGAAGTCTAAAATTTTATTCTCAGTTTATCTTCAGAGTGACTATTCTGATTATCAATCTGAAATGGTAGGAGGCGCACCATACAGTGATGACCCTCTTGGCATGGAGGACATCCTTGATCTTCACAATGGAGTTGGGGACAAGGTTCCCGACATTGCCAATAGACTAGGTTATGAGGTTCTCCAGCGGGTGTGTATACCACAGGATGGAGACGAGGTTGCCACATTTCGTCTGGTGGTGCATGGCATCAACATCGGAGGGGTTGGAATCAAGGCAGTACTTGCAAAATGGCAAGGGAAACTGATGTGCGTAAGAAGACCCTCCTAGGAATCCATGTGAACAAATGCTACTATAGCAAAGTAGGATATGTTCCAAAAAGATTTTTTTTATCCTTTGAAACATCAAGAGCATGATAAAATTAAGAAAATATCATAGACATTGTAGAACTCATAAAACTCCATACAAAAAAGGGCGTGAATGAAAAGCTTGCCATAAATAAGTTTATTTAAAAGTTTCAGCAAGAAAAAACCTAAATGAGGCGGATGGTGTAGTGTGAAGCATACAAAGTCCTACACATATACTCGCGAGCGCACGTGCTATATTTATAAATCTATGTCTGTGTCCATAGCACAACTGTCTACCCTTCATGTGGTTCTAGCATTTTCTAAAGAAATGCAAGCCCCTTATATGTTGGCCCTCTCACCCTTGGCACACAGATGTGGGACTAAAGTTTGAGAGGAGGTGGGATCTGGTTGTGCGGTAAGCATGCAACGAGTGGGCTGGGTTACAAAGGAATACATACGGGATTAATTTGCATAAGTGGGTGGAGTTGGTACTGGCATATGAAGTGTTTATAGTTTTGCAAATTGGTGGGATGATTTTCACTCAGGAGCTATGGATATATATACAGGCTTAGCAATGGGATACTACCCCTTATACCTAAAACCATGGATCCTACACTAATTTATAAGTTTAGACCCACATTCCTCTCTTGATGGTAAATTCAAAATCATTACTAGAATTTCAATGAATACATTGAATGGTGTCATCTGTCCTATGACCTCCCTGCTCCATATGGTCTCTCTGAAAAGAAACCACAGAGGGAACACCTCTCTTTTGCTAAAAAAATCTACAACAAATAGCTGCGGTCTGGCATTTATTAACAAAAAAAGACCTGATCTAACAAACAATGTGATTCATGAATTCATTTGGAAAAAGAGATGACCATTGGTACGGTTCAATGTCTATAATGAAGTACTTATTGAAACAACAATTGTAATGAATTCCAAATTTTATTCTCAGTATCTCTTCGGAGTGTTTATTCTGATTATCAATCTGAAATGGTAGGAGGCGCATCAGACAGTGATGACCCTCTTGTCATGGAGGACATCCTTGATCTTCACAATGGAGCTGGAGACAAGGTTCCTGACATTCTCAATAGACTGTGTGATGAGGTTCTCCAGCGGGTGTGTATGCCACAGGATGGAGATGAGGGATCTGCATTTCCTCTTGTGGTGTATTGCATTGATAGTGGAGGGGTTAGCATCAAGACAGTACTTCCCAAAATGGCAAGGGAAACTGATGTGCATACGAAGAGCCTCCTAGGAATTCATGTGAATTACTGCTATGGTAGGAAATTCGCATATGTTCCAAAAAGCTTTTCTGACCGTTTGGAACATCAAGAACATGATAAAATTTAGAAAATGACATAGACATTATAGAACTCATAAAACTCCATACAAAAAAAGGACGTGAATGAAAAGCTTGCCATAAATATGTTCATTTAAAAGTTTCAGCAAGCAAATAAGCTAAATGAGGCGGGCGGTGTAGTGCAAGCATACAAAGTCCTAAGTCAAAGACGCACATATACTCACGAGCGCATGCGCTATATTTTTATATATGTGTGTGTCCATAGCATAACTATCTACCATTCATGTGGTTCTAGCATTTTCTAAAGAAATGCAAGCCCCTTATATGTTGGTCCTCTCACGCTTGGCACATCAATGCAGGACTAAAGTTAGAGAGGAGGTGGAATCTAGTTGTGTGGCAGGCATGCAACGGGTGGGCTGGGTTACAAATGAATGCATATGGGCTTAATTTGCATAAATGGGTGGGTGTTGGTACAAGCGTATGAAGTGTGTATTGTTTGGCAAATTGGTGGGATGATTTTCACTCAGGAGTATGCTCAGCTATGGAATACTATCCCTTATACATAAAACTATGGATCCGACATAAATTTAGAAGTTCAGACCCATGGATTCCTCTCTTGATGGTAGATTCAAAATCATTAGTAAATTCAAAATTATTACTAAAATTTTGTTGAATATATCAAATGGTGTAGTCTCTCCTATGACCTCCCTAGTCCACATATGGTTTCCTTGAATGGAAACCGGAGAGGGAGTACCTCTCTTTTGCTAACTAAATCTGCAGCAAAAAGCTGCGGTCTAGCATTTATTGACAAAAAAGATCTTATCTAAAAAAATGTGATTCATGAATTAATTTTGGAAAGAGATGATCATTGGTACCATTCATTGTTTATAATGAAGTACTTATTTAAATAACAATTGTAATGAAGTCCAAAATTTTATTCTCAGTATCTCTTCAGAGTGATTATTCTGATTATCAATCTAAAATTGTAGGAGGCACATCAGACAGTGATGACCCTCTTGGCATGGACGACATCATTGATCTTCACAATGGAGCTGGGGACAAGGTTGCCGACATTGTCAATAGGCTGGGTTATGATCTGCACAATGGAGCTGGGGACAAGGTTCCTGACAATGTTAATAGTCTGGGTGATGAGGTTCTCCTGCGAGTGTTTATGCCACAGGATGGAGACAAGGGATCCACCTTTCCGCTGGTGGTGTATGGCATCGACAGCGGAGAGGTTGGCATCAAGGAAGTACTTTCCAAAATGGCAAGGGAAACTGATGTGCATAAGAAGACCCTCCTAGGAAACCATGTGAACTAATGCTACTGTAGCAAATTTGGATATGTTCCAAAAAGTTTTTGTGAGCTTTTGAAACATCAAGAACATGATAAAATTAAGAAAAGGGCATAGACATTATAGAACTTATAAAACTCCATACAAAAAAGGATGTGAATGAGAAGCTTGGCATAAATAAGTTTATTTAAAAGTTTCAATAAGAAAAAAGCTAAATGAGGTGGGCGGTGTAGTGCCAACCAGCAAAGTCCTAAGTCTAAGTCGCACATATACTTGTGAGCCCACGCGCTATATTTATATATCTATGTGTGTGTATCCATAGCACAACTATCTACCCCTCATGTGGTCCTAGCATTTTATAAAGAAATGCAAGCCCCTTATATATTGGTCCTCTTACTCTTGGCACACTTATGCGGGCTAAAGTTAGAGAGGAGGTGGAAACTGGTTGTGTGGCAGGCATGGAACGGGTGGGCTGGGTTACAAATGAATGCACATGGGCTTAATTTGCATAAATGGGTGGGTGTTGGTGTAGGCATATGAAGTGTGTATTGTTTTGCAAATTGGTGGGATGATTTTCACTCTCGAGCTATGGATATATATGAAGTCTTATCAATGGGATACTATCCCTTATACCTAAAACCATGGATCCTGCACTAATTTAGAAGTTTAGACCTACATTGCTCTCTTGATGGTAAATTGAAAATCATTACTAAAATTTTGATGAATACATTGAATGTGTGGTCTCTCCTATGACCCCCCTACTCCATATGGTCTCCCTGAATAGAAATCAGAGATGGAACACCTATCTTTTGCTAAAAAAATCTGCAACAAAAAGGTGTGGTCTGGCATTTATTAATAAAAAATACCTTATCTAAAAAACAATGTGATTCATGAATTCATTTCGAAAGAGATGACCATTGGTACGGTTCTATGTCTATAATGAAGTACTTATTGAAATAACAATTGTAATGAAGTCCAAAATTTTATTCTCAGTATCTCTTCAGAGTGATTATTCTGATTATCAATCTGAAATGGTAAGAGGCACATCAGACAGTGATGACCCTCTTGGCATGGAGGACATCCTTGATCTGCATAATGGAGCTAGAGAGAAGATTCCCGACCTTCTCAATAAACTGGGTGACGAGGTTCTCCAGCGGGTGTGTATGCCACAGGATGGAGACATGGGATCTGCATTTCCTCTGGTGGTGTATGGCATCGACAGCAGAGGGGTTGGCATCAAGGCAGTACTTGCCTAAATGGAAAGGGAAACTGATGTGCATAAGAAGGCCCTCCTAGGAATCCATGTGAACTAATGCTATTATAGCAAATTAGGATATGTTCCAAAAAGCTTTTCCGAGCTTTTGAAACATCAAGAACATGATAAAATTAAGAAAATGGCATCGACATGATAGAACTCATAAAACTCCATACAAAAATGGACTTCGCTATGGGATACTATCCCTTATACCTAAAACCATGGATCCTACACAAATTTAGAAGTTTAGACCCACGCATTCCTCTCTTGATGGTAGATTCAAAATCATTACTAAAATTATGTTGAATATATTAAATGGTGTGGTCTCTCCTATGACCTCCCTAGTCCACATATGGTTTCCCTGAAGGGAAATCGAAGAGGGAACACCTCTCTTTTGCTAAAAAAATCTATAACAAAAATCTGCAGTCTAGCATTTATTAACAAAAAAACACCTTATCTAAAAAACAATGTGATTCTTGAATTCATTAAGAATAGCGACAATGATTTGTGTAGTTCATTGTCTATAATGAAATACTTATTGAAATACAAATTGTAATGAAGTTCAATATTTTATTCTCGGTATCTCTTTAGAGTGATTATTCTGAATATCAATCTGAAATGGTAGGAGACGCATTAGACAGTGATGACCCTCTTGGCATGAACGGCATACAAAGTTCCCGACATTGTCAATAGTCAGGGTGATGAGGTTCTCCAGAGGGTGTGTATGCCACAGGATGGAGACGAGGGATCCGCCTTTCCTCTGGTGGTGTATGGCATCAACAGCGGACAAGTTGGCATCAAGGCAGTACTTGCCAAAATGGCATGGGAAACTGATAACCCACAAGTATGGGGCATCGTTTGTAGCCTTTTTTGATAAATAAGAGTGTCGAACCCAACGAGGAGCTAAAGGTAGAACAAATATCCCCTCAAGTTCTATCGACCACCGATGCAACTCTACGCACACTTTAACATTTGCTTTACCTAGAACAAGTATGAAACTATTTTGCAAGAATAAAACTATGAGTACTTTGCAAGAATAAAACTACAAATAGATTGCGAGGTAATAAAAGTAGATAGCTTTTGTCAACAAGAAAGTCATTTGTCCCTAGGCAATTGATAACTAGGCCGGTAATCATTCTTGCAATTTTACATGAGGGAGAGGTTTGAGCTAACATACTTTCTCTACTTGGATCATATGCACTTATGATTGGAACTCTAGCAAGCATCTGCAACTACCAAAGATCATTAAGGTCATAAAACCCAACCATAACATTAAGTATCAAGTCCTCTTTACTCCCATACGCAATAACCCACTTATCCGTGTTCAGGCTTCTGTCACTTTGGCAACCGACAATAAGCAAATTATGAATGTATTGCAACACCCTATTGCGGGGACCCCTCACATTTGTGCTAGATGGAGGGCACCGTAGGACAGCACCATAATAAAATATACACTCAAACCAACCACGATCATCAATTAGCCCATAGGACAAAACGGATCTACTCAAACATCATAGGATAACCACATATCATTGGGAAATAATATATAGTGTTGAGCACCATGTTTAAGTAGAGAATATAGAGGGGCGAAGAGGTGTTACACCGCTGCATAGAGGGGGAGAAAGTTGGTGTTGACGGTAGCAAGATTGTTGATGTAGATCGCCATCACGATCCTTGCCCCGGCGGCGCTCCGGCGCCACCGGGAGAGAGGGGTAGAGAGCCCCCCTCCTTCTTCTTCTAACTTGCCCCCCCCCCCTTATATGGGAGGAGAGTTCCCCCTCTGGTCCATGGTCTCCATCGCGGTGGAGGGGCAGGAGCCCCTCCTAGATTGGATCTATCTCTCTTCTCTTATGCTTCGCGTTCCTATTTTCTGGCCGAAAACCGTTTCTTATATTCCCGGAGATCCGTAACTCCGATTGCGCTGAGATTTTAACATGATTTTTTTTGGATATAAGCTTCCTTGCACCCGAAGTAGAGCTCCAACTGATGTACAAGGAGGGCACAACCCACCACCACGCGCCTAGGCTGCCTGGCGTGCCCTGGTGTCTTGTGGTGGCTGTGGGGCCCCGTTTGCGTTGATTCCACCTCCCAAAAATCACAAATATTCCAAAATAATTCTTCATAAATTTTTATCGCGTTTGAACTTTGTTTGATATGGATATTCTGTGAAGCAAAAAACATGCAAAAAACAGGAACTGGCACTGGGCACTGGATCAATATGTTACACTACTGAAATCAGGATCTTTGCCGTCAGCCAGCTCTTTGCCATCTGCTAGCTGACGGCAAAGAAGGTCTTTGCCATCAGCTTAAAAAAAGCTGACGGCAAAGAAAGAGCTGATGGCAAAGACCATGTTTGCCGTCAGCCATTTCTTTGCCGTCTGCTAGCTGACGGCATAGAATCTTTGCCGTCTGCTAGCAGACGGCAAAGAGGGAGGGTGGCCCACTAATGAGAACCACCTAACGGCCACTTTCTTTGCCGTCTGCTAGCAGACGGCAAAGAGAATAGCCAACCTAACGGCCGTTTCCCCCCAGCCCCACCCCACTAGCTACGCTCTTTGCCGTCTACTAGCAGACGACAAAGAAATTAAACCTAACTAAAAAACGGCCGGCCCTGCGCCCCACCCCTCTCTCTCTCCCTCACCT
>JAAAWM010009475.1:0-23878 GCA_036873465.1 Thinopyrum obtusiflorum | reverse complement strand
TTCGTCCGAAACCCCGATACTTTGAAAGAGATTGTCAAGTTTGCACATGAAGTTCATTCAGTTTTTGCCGTAACCCTCTCAACTCTCTAGCACAGGCTATGTGGGCGAAATTATGATACCATGCCAAGTTTCAATCTTTTCAGAGTTCATAGTGATTTTTAATTTCAGGGTCATTTACCTCAAAAAATCATTAAATGCAAGAAAAATAGCAAATGAAATCAGAAAAGGTTGAAAATAGATGATGTGCTTTGAATGGTGCATATAGAACGCACACAAAGTCTGGAGTTAAAATGAGTTAAAAAATGAAATTCCTTTGTAATAGATGAGTTTTTGTCCGAAACCGTGATACTTTGAAACAGATTGTCCAGTTTGTACATGAAGTGCATCTAGTTTTCACCGTAACCCTCTCAACTTTTTAGCACATGCTACGTGGGTGAAATTATTATACCATGCCAAGTTTCAACCTTTTCAGAGCTCATTTGTAGTGCTTTTCAATTTCACGGTCATTTAGCTCAAAAAAATCATTAAATACATGAAAAAAGGAAATGAATTCAGAAAAGGGTTTGAAATTGATGATCTGGCTTTGAATGGTGCATATTGAACACAAAAAAAACCTGGAGTTAAAACAGGTTAAAAAATAAAGTCCCTTTGTAATAGATGAGTTTTCGACCGAAACCCTAATACTTTGAATAAGATTGTCCAGTTTTTACACGAAGTGTATCCAGTTGCTGCCGTAACCCTCTCAAGTTTTTAGCACATGCTATGTGGGTGAGATTATGATACCATGCCAAGTTTCAACCTTTTCGGAGCTCATTTGTAGTGCTTTTCAATTTCACGGTCATTTAGCTCAAAAAAAATCATTAAATACATGAAAAATGGAAATGAATTCAGAAAAGGGTTTGAAATTGATGATGTGGCTTTGAATGGTGCATATTGAACGCACAAAAAGTCTGGAGTTAAAATAAGTTAAAAAATGGAATCCTTTTGTAATAGATGAGTTTTCGTGCGAAACCCTAATACTTTGAAAGAGATTGTTCACTTTGTACACGAAGTGCATCCAGATTTTGCCGTAACCCTCTCAACTATTTAGCACATGCTATGTGGGTGAAATTATAATACCATGCCAAGTTTCAACCTTTTCAGAGCACATTTCTAGTGCTTTTCAATTTCAGGGTCATTTACCTCAAAACAATTATTAAATGCATGAAAAATAGCAAATGAAGTCAGAAAAGGGTTGTAAATCGATGATGTGCCTTTGAATGGTGCATATTGAATGCACAAAAAGTCTAGAGTGACAATAAGTTAAAAAATGAAGTCCCTTTGTAATAGATGAGTTTTCGTCAGCAACCGTGATACTTTGAAAGTGATTGTCTAGTTTGTACACGAAGTGCATCCAGTTTTTGCCGTAACCCTATCAACTTTGTAGCACATGCTATGTCGGTGAAATTATGATACCATGCCAAGTTTAAACCTTTTCAGTGCTCATTTGTAGTGCTTTTCAATTTCACGGACATTTAGTTCAAAAAAATCATTAAATACATGAGAAAAGGAAATGAAGTCAGAAAAGGGTTGATAATTGATGATGTGGCTTTGAATGGTTCATATTGAACGCACAAAGAGTCTGGAGTTAAAATAAGTTAAACAAATGAAATCCCTTTTGTAATAGATGAGTTTTCGTCCGAAACCTTAATACTTTGAAGGAGATTGTCCAGTTTGTACACGAAGTGCATCCAGTTTTTGCCGTAACCCTCTCAACTTTTAGTACATGCTATGTGGGTGAGATTATGATACCATGCCAAGTTTCAACCTTTTCAGAGCTCATTTGTGGTGCTTTTCAATTTCACGGTCATTTAGCTCAAAAAATCATTAAATACATGAAAACAGGAAATGAATTCAGAAAAGGGTTTGAAATTGATGATGTGGCTTTGAATGGTGCATATTGAATGCACACAAAGTCTGGAGTTAAAATAAGTTAAAAATGAAATCCCTTTGTAATAGATGAGTTTTTGTGCGAAACCCTAATATTTTGAAAGAGATTGTTCACTTTGTACACGAAGTGCATCCAGTTTTTGCCGTAACCCTCTCAATTATTTAGCACATGCTATGTGAGTGAAATTATAATACCATGCCAAGTTTCAACCTTTTCAGAGCTCATTTCTAGTGCTCTTCAATTTCAGGTTCATTTACCTCAAAACAATTATTAAATGCATGAAAAATAGCAAATGAAGTCAGCCCCCCCCCCCCCCCCCCCCCCCCCCCCCCCCCCCCCCCCCCCCCCCCCCCCCCCCCCCCCCCCCCCCCCCCCCCCCCCCCCCCCCCCCCCCCCCCCCCCCCCCCCCCCCCCCCCCCCCCCCCCCCCCCCCCCCCCCCCCCCCCCCCCCCCCCCCCCCCCCCCCCCCCCCCCCCCCCCCCCCCCCCCCCCCCCCCCCCCCCCCCCCCCCCCCCCCCCCCCCCCCCCCCCCCCCCCCCCCCCCCCCCCCCCCCCCCCCCCCCCCCCCCCCCCCCCCCCCCCCCCCCCCCCCCCCCCCCCCCCCCCCCCCCCCCCCCCCCCCCCCCCCCCCCCCCCCCCCCCCCCCCCCCCCCCCCCCCCCCCCCCCCCCCCCCCCCCCCCCCCCCCCCCCCCCCCCCCCCCCCCCCCCCCCCCCCCCCCCCCCCCCCCCCCCCCCCCCCCCCCCCCCCCCCCCCCCCCCCCCCCCCCCCCCCCCCCCCCCCCCCCCCCCCCCCCCCCCCCCCCCCCCCCCCCCCCCCCCCCCCCCCCCCCCCCCCCCCCCCCCCCCCCCCCCCCCCCCCCCCCCCCCCCCCCCCCCCCCCCCCCCCCCCCCCCCCCCCCCCCCCCCCCCCCCCCCCCCCCCCCCCCCCCCCCCCCCCCCCCCCCCCCCCCCCCCCCCCCCCCCCCCCCCCCCCCCCCCCCCCCCCCCCCCCCCCCCCCCCCCCCCCCCCCCCCCCCCCCCCCCCCCCCCCCCCCCCCCCCCCCCCCCCCCCGTACTAAAAGTTGAGAGGGTTACGGCAAAAACTGGATGCACTTCATGTACAAACTGGACAATCTCCTTCAAAGTATTAGGGTTTCAGACGAAAACTCATCTATTACAAAGGGATTTCATTTTTTAACTTATCTTAACTACAGACTTTTTGTGCGTTCAATATGCACCATTCAAAGCCACATCATGAATTTTCAACCCTTTTCTGACTTCATTTCCTTTTTTCATGTATTTAATGATTTTTTTGCCCCCCCCCCCCCCCCCCCCCCCCCCCCCCCCCCCCCCCCCCCCCCCCCCCCCCCCCCCCCCCCCCCCCCCCCCCCCCCCCCCCCCCCCCCCCCCCCCCCCCCCCCCCCCCCCCCCCCCCCCCCCCCCCCCCCCCCCCCCCCCCCCCCCCCCCCCCCCCCCCCCCCCCCCCCGGGACTTCATTTTTTAACTTATGGTCACTCTAGACTTTTTGTGCATTCAATATGCACCATTCAAAGGCACATCATCAATTTACAACAATTTTCTGACTTCATTTCCTTTTTTTCATGCATTTAATAATTGTTTTGAGGTAAATGACCCTAAAATTGAAAAGCACTAGAAATGAGCTCTGAAAAGGTTGAAACCTGGCATGGTATTATAATTTCACCCACATAGCATGTGCTAAATAGTAGAGAGGGTTACGGCAAAAACTGGATGCACTTCGTGTACAAAGTGAACAATCTCTTTGAAAGTATTAGGGTTTCGCACAAAAACTCATCTATTACAAAGGGATTTCATTTTTTAACTTATTTTAACTCCAGACTTTGTGTGCATTCAATATGCACCATTCAAAGCCACATCATCAATTTCAAACCCTTTTCTGAATTCATTTCCTTTTTTCTTGTATTTAATGATTTTTTTGAGCTAAATGACCGTCAAATTGAAAAGCACCACAAATGAGCTCTGAAAAGGTTGAAACTTGGCATGGTATCATAATCTCACCCACATAGCATGTCCTAAAAGTTGAGAGGGTTACGGCAAAAACTGGATGCACTTCGTGTACAAACTGGACAATCTCCTTCAAAGTATTAGGGTTTCAGACGAAAAGTCATCTATTACAAAGGGATTTCATTTTTTAACTTATTTTAACTGCAGACTTTTCCCCCCCCCCCCCCCCCCCCCCCCCCCCCCCCCCCCCCCCCCCCCCCCCCCCCCCCCCCCCCCCCCCCCCCCCCCCCCCCCCCCCCCCCCCCCCCCCCCCCCCCCCCCCCCCCCCCCCCCCCCCCCCCCCCCCCCCCCCCCCCCCCCCCCCCCCCCCCCCCCCCCCCCCCCCCCCCCCCCCCCCCCCCCCCCCCCCCCCCCCCCCCCCCCCCCCCCCCCCCCCCCCCCCCCCCCCCCCCCCCCCCCCCCCCCCCCCCCCCCCCCCCCCCCCCCCCCCCCCCCCCCCCCCCCCCCCCCCCCCCCCCCCCCCCCCCCCCCCCCCCCCCCCCCCCCCCCCCCCCCCCCCCCCCCCCCCCCCCCCCCCCCCCCCCCCCCCCCCCCCCCCCCCCCCCCCCCCCCCCCCCCCCCCCCCCCCCCCCCCCCCCCCCCCCCCCCCCCCCCCCCCCCCCCCCCCCCCCCCCCCCCCCCCCCCCCCCCCCCCCCCCCCCCCCCCCCCCCCCCCCCCCCCCCCCCCCCCCCCCCCCCCCCCCCCCCCCCCCCCCCCCCCCCCCCCCCCCCCCCCCCCCCCCCCCCCCCCCCCCCCCCCCCCCCCCCCCCCCCCCCCCCCCCCCCCCCCCCCCCCCCCCCCCCCCCCCCCCCCCCCCCCCCCCCCCCCCCCCCCCCCCCCCCCCCCCCCCCCCCCCCCCCCCCCCCCCCCCCCCCCCCCCCCCCCCCCCCCCCCCCCCCCCCCCCCCCCCCCCCCCCCCCCCCCCCCCCCCCCCCCCCCCCCCCCCCCCCCCCCCCCCCCCCCCCCCCCCCCCCCCCCCCCCCCCCCCCCCCCCCCCCCCCCCCCCCCCCCCCCCCCCCCCCCCCCCCCCCCCCCCCCCCCCCCCCCCCCCCCCCCCCCCCCCCCCCCCCCCCCCCCCCCCCCCCCCCCCCCCCCCCCCCCCCCCCCCCCCCCCCCCCCCCCCCCCCCCCCCCCCCCCCCCCCCCCCCCCCCCCCCCCCCCCCCCCCCCCCCCCCCCCCCCCCCCCCCCCCCCCCCCCCCCCCCCCCCCCCCCCCCCCCCCCCCCCCCCCCCCCCCCCCCCCCCCCCCCCCCCCCCCCCCCCCCCCCCCCCCCCCCCCCCCCCCCCCCCCCCCCCCCCCCCCCCCCCCCCCCCCCCCCCCCCCCCCCCCCCCCCCCCCCCCCCCCCCCCCCCCCCCCCCCCCCCCCCCCCCCCCCCCCCCCCCCCCCCCCCCCCCCCCCCCCCCCCCCCCCCCCCCCCCCCCCCCCCCCCCCCCCCCCCCCCCCCCCCCCCCCCCCCCCCCCCCCCCCCCCCCCCCCCCCCCCCCCCCCCCCCCCCCCCCCCCCCCCCCCCCCCCCCCCCCCCCCCCCCCCCCCCCCCCCCCCCCCCCCCCCCCCCCCCCCCCCCCCCCCCCCCCCCCCCCCCCCCCCCCCCCCCCCCCCCCCCCCCCCCCCCCCCCCCCCCCCCCCCCCCCCCAAAGCCACATCATCAATTTTCAACCCTTTTCTGACTTCATTTCCTTTTTTCAAGTATTTAATGATTTTTTTGAACTAAATGACCGTGAAATTGGAAAGCACTACAAATGAGCACTGAAAAGGTTTAAACTTGGCATGGTATCATAATTTCACCCACATAGCATGTGCTACAAAGTTGACAGGGTTACGGCAAAAACTGGATGCACTTCATGTACAAACTAGACAATCACTTTCAAAGTATCACGGTTTCTGACGAAAACTCATCTATTACAAAGGGACTTCATTTTTTAACTTATTGTCACTCTAGACTTTTTGTGCATTCAATATGCACCATTCAAAGGCACATCATTAATTTACAACCCTTTTCTGACTTCATTTCCTTTTTTTCATGCATTTAATAATTGTTTTGAGGTAAATGACCCTGAAATTGAAAAGCACTAGAAATAAGCTCTGAAAAGGTTGAAACCTGGCATGGTATTATAATTTCACCCCATAGCATGTGCTAAATAGTTGAGAGGGTTACAGCAAAAACTGGATGCACTTCGTGGACAAAGTGAACAATCTCTTTCAAAGTATTAGGGTTTTGCACAAAAACTCATTTATTACAAAGGGATTTCATTTTTTAACTTATTTTAACTCCAGACTTTGTGTGCGTTCAATATGCACCATTCAAAGCCACATCATCAATTTCAAACCCTTTTCTTAATCCATTTCCTTTTTTCATGTATTTAATGATTTGTTTTTGAGCTAAATGACCGTGAAATTGAAAAGCACTACAAATGAGCTCTGAAAAGGTGGAAACCTGGCATGGTATCATAATCTCACCCACATAGCATGTGCTAAAAAGTTGAGAGGTTTACGACAACAACTGGATGCACTTCGTGTACAAACTGGACAATCATATTCAAAGTATTAGGGTTTCGGTCGAAAACTCATCTATTACAAAGGGATTTCACTTTTTAACTTATTTTAACTCCAGATTTTTTTGCGTTCAATATGCACCTTCAAAGCCACATCATCAATTTTAAACCCTTTTCTGACTTCATTTCCTTTTTTCATGTATTTAATGATTTTTTGAGCTAAATGACCATGAAATTGAAAAGCTCTACAAATGAGCTCTGAAAAGGTTGAAACTTGGCATGGTATCATAATTTCACCCACATAGAATGTGCTACAAAGTTGAGAGGGTTACGGCAAAAACCTGGATGCACTTCATGTACAAACTGGACAATCTCTTTCAAAGTATCACGATTTCGGACGAAAACTCATCTATTAGAAAGGAATTTCATTTTTTAAACTTATTTTAACTCCAGACTTTTTGTGCGTTCAATATGCAGCATTCAAAGCCACATCATCAATTTTCAACTTTTTCTGATTTCATTTGCTATTTTTCTTTCATTTAATGATTTTTTGAGGTAAATGACCCTGAAATTGAAAAGCACTAGAAATGAGCTCTGAAAAGGTTGAAACTTGGCATGGTATTATAATTTCACCCACATAGCATGTGCTAAATAGTTTGGAGGGTTACGGCAAAAACTGGATGCACTTCGTGTACAAAGTGAACAATCTCTCCCCCCCCCCCCCCCCCCCCCCCCCCCCCCCCCCCCCCCCCCCCCCCCCCCCCCCCCCCCCCCCCCCCCCCCCCCCCCCCCCCCCCCCCCCCCCCCCCCCCCCCCCCCCCCCCCCCCCCCCCCCCCCCCCCCCCCCCCCCCCCCCCCCCCCCCCCCCCCCCCCCCCCCCCCCCCCCCCCCCCCCCCCCCCCCCCCCCCCCCCCCCCCCCCCCCCCCCCCCCCCCCCCCCCCCCCCCCCCCCCCCCCCCCCCCCCCCCCCCCCCCCCCCCCCCCCCCCCCCCCCCCCCCCCCCCCCCCCCCCCCCCCCCCCCCCCCCCCCCCCCCCCCCCCCCCCCCCCCCCCCCCCCCCCCCCCCCCCCCCCCCCCCCCCCCCCCCCCCCCCCCCCCCCCCCCCCCCCCCCCCCCCCCCCCCCCCCCCCCCCCCCCCCCCCCCCCCCCCCCCCCCCCCCCCCCCCCCCCCCCCCCCCCCCCCCCCCCCCCCCCCCCCCCCCCCCCCCCCCCCCCCCCCCCCCCCCCCCCCCCCCCCCCCCCCCCCCCCCCCCCCCCCCCCCCCCCCCCCCCCCCCCCCCCCCCCCCCCCCCCCCCCCCCCCCCCCCCCCCCCCCCCCCCCCCCCCCCCCCCCCCCCCCCCCCCCCCCCCCCCCCCCCCCCCCCCCCCCCCCCCCCCCCCCCCCCCCCCCCCCCCCCCCCCCCCCCCCCCCCCCCCCCCCCCCCCCCCCCCCCCCCCCCCCCCCCCCCCCCCCCCCCCCCCCCCCCCCCCCCCCCCCCCCCCCCCCCCCCCCCCCCCCCCCCCCCCCCCCCCCCCCCCCCCCCCCCCCCCCCCCCCCCCCCCCCCCCCCCCCCCCCCCCCCCCCCCCCCCCCCCCCCCCCCCCCCCCCCCCCCCCCCCCCCCCCCCCCCCCCCCCCCCCCCCCCCCCCCCCCCCCCCCCCCCCCCCCCCCCCCCCCCCCCCCCCCCCCCCCCCCCCCCCCAAAAGGTTTAAACTTGGCATGGTATCATAATTTCTCCCACATAGCATGTGCTACAAAGTTGAGAGGGTTACGGCAAAAACTGGATGCACTTCATGTACAAACTAGACAATCACTTTCAAAGTATCACGGTTTCTGACGAAAACTCATCTATTACAAAGGGACTTCATTTTTTAACTTATTGTCACTCTAGACTTTTTGTGTATTCAATATGCACCATTCAAAGGCGCATCATCAATTTACAACCCTTTTCTGACTTCATTTGCTATTTTTCTTGCATTTAATAATTGTTTTGAGGTAAATGACCCTGAAATTGAAAAGCACTAGAAAGGAGCTCTGAAAAGGTTGAAACTTGGCATGGTATTATAATTTTACCCACATAGCATGTGCTAAATAGTTGGGAGGGTTACGGCAAAAACTGGATGCACTTCGTGTACAAAGTGAACAGTCTCTTTCAAAGTATTAGGGTTTCGCACAAAAAATCATCTATTACAAAGGATTTCATTTTTTAACTTATTTTAACTCCAGACTTTGTGTGCGTTCAATATGCACCATTCAAAGCCACATCATCAATTTCAAACCCTTTTCTGAATCCATTTCCTTATTTCATGTATTTAATGATTTTTTGAGCTATATGACCGTGAAATTGAAAAGCACCACAAATGAGCTCTTAAAAGGTTAAAACTTGGCATGGTATCATAATCTCACCCACATAGCATGTACTAAAAGTTGAGAGGGTTACGGCAAAAACTGGATGCACTTCGTGTACAAACTGGACAATCTCCTTGAAAGTATTAAGGTTTCGGACGAAAACTCATCTATTACAAAGGGATTTCATTTTTTAACATATTTTAACCTCAGACTTTTTGTGCGTTCAATATGCACCATTCAAAGCCACATCATCAATTTTCAACCCTTTTCTGACTTCATTTCCTTTTTTAATGTATTTAATGATTTTTTTGAACCTAATGTCCGTGAAATTGAAAAGCACTACAAATGAGCACTGAAAAGGTTTAAACTTGGCATGGTATCATAATTTCACCCACATAGCATGTGCTACAAAGTTGAGAGGGTTACGGCAAAAACTGGATGCACTTCATGTACAAACAAGACAATCACTTTCAAAGTATCACGGTTTCTGACGAAAACTCATCTATTACAAAGGGACTTCATTTTTTAACTTATTGTCACTCTAGACTTTTTGTGCATTCAATATGCACCATTCAAAGGCACATCATCAATTTACAACCCTTTTCTGACTTCATTTGCTATTTTTCATGCATTTAATAATTATTTTGCGGTAAATGACCCTGAAATTGAAAAGCACTAGAAATGAGCTCTGAAAAGGTTGAAACTTGGCATGGTATTATAATTTCACCCACATAGCATGTGCTAAATAGTTGGGAGGGTTACGGCAAAAACTGGAGGCACTTCGTGTACAAAGTGAACAATCTCTTTCAAAGTATTAGGGTTTCGCACGAAAACTCATCTATTGCAAAGGGATTTCATTTTCTATCTTATTTTAACTCCAGACTTTTTGTGCGTTCAATATGCACCATTCAAAGCCACATCATCAATTTCAAACCCTTTTCTGAAGTCATTTCCATTTTTCAGGTATTTAATGATTTTTTTGAGCTAAATGACCGTGAAATTGAAAAGCACTACAAATGAGCTCTGAAAAGGTTGAAACTTGGCATGGTATCATCATCTCACCCACATAGCATGTGCTAAAAAGTTGAGAGGGTTACGGAAGCAACTGGATACACTTCGTGTAAAAACTGGACAATCTTATTCAAAGTATTAGGGTTTCGGACGAAAACTCATCTATTACAAAGGGATTTCATTTATTAACTTTTTTTAACTCCAGACTTTTTGTGCGTTCAATATGCACCATTCAAAGCCACATCATCAATTTTCAACCCTTTTCTGACTTCATTTCCTTTTTTCATGTATTTAATGATTTTTTTGAACTAAATGACCGTGAAATTGAAAAGCCCTACAAATGAGCACTGAAAAGGTTTAAACTTGGCATGGTATCATAATTTCACCCACATAGGACGTGCTACAAGGTTGAGAGGGTTACGGCAAAAACTGGATGCACTTCATGTACAAACTAGACAATCCCCCCCCCCCCCCCCCCCCCCCCCCCCCCCCCCCCCCCCCCCCCCCCCCCCCCCCCCCCCCCCCCCCCCCCCCCCCCCCCCCCCCCCCCCCCCCCCCCCCCCCCCCCCCCCCCCCCCCCCCCCCCCCCCCCCCCCCCCCCCCCCCCCCCCCCCCCCCCCCCCCCCCCCCCCCCCCCCCCCCCCCCCCCCCCCCCCCCCCCCCCCCCCCCCCCCCCCCCCCCCCCCCCCCCCCCCCCCCCCCCCCCCCCCCCCCCCCCCCCCCCCCCCCCCCCCCCCCCCCCCCCCCCCCCCCCCCCCCCCCCCCCCCCCCCCCCCCCCCCCCCCCCCCCCCCCCCCCCCCCCCCCCCCCCCCCCCCCCCCCCCCCCCCCCCCCCCCCCCCCCCCCCCCCCCCCCCCCCCCCCCCCCCCCCCCCCCCCCCCCCCCCCCCCCCCCCCCCCCCCCCCCCCCCCCCCCCCCCCCCCCCCCCCCCCCCCCCCCCCCCCCCCCCCCCCCCCCCCCCCCCCCCCCCCCCCCCCCCCCCCCCCCCCCCCCCCCCCCCCCCCCCCCCCCCCCCCCCCCCCCCCCCCCCCCCCCCCCCCCCCCCCCCCCCCCCCCCCCCCCCCCCCCCCCCCCCCCCCCCCCCCCCCCCCCCCCCCCCCCCCCCCCCCCCCCCCCCCCAAATTGATGATGTGGCTTTGAATTGTGCATATTGAATGCACAAATAGTCTGGCATTCAATTAAGTTAAAAAAAATAAATCCCTTTGTAATAGATGAGTTTTCGTCCGAAACCCCGATATTTGGAAAGAGATTGTCAAGTTTGCACATGAAGTGCATTCAGTTTTGCCGTAACCTTCTCAACTCTTTAGCACATGCTATGTGGGTGAAATTATGATACCCTGCCAAGTTTCAACCTTTTCTGAGTTCATAGTGATTTTCTATTTCATGGTCATTTAGCTCAAAAAATCATTAAATGCAAGAAAAACAGCAAATAAAATCAGAAAAGGTTGAAAATTGATGATGTGGCTTTGAATGGCGCATATCGAATGCACAAAAAGTTTGGAGTTAAAATTGATTAAAGAAATGAAATCCCTTTGTAATATATGAGTTTTCGTCCGAAACCGTGATACTCTGAAAGAGATTGTCCAGTTTATACATGAACTGCATCTAGTTTTTGCCGTAACCCTCTCAACTTTTTAGCACATGCTATGTGGGTGAAATTATGATACCATGCCAAGTTTCAACCTTTTCAGAGCTCATTTGTAGTGCTTTTTAATTTCAGGGTCATTTAGCTCAAAACAATCATTAAATCCATGAAAAAAGGAAACGAATTCAGAAAAGGGTTGAAATATGATGATGTGCCTTTGAATGGTGCATATTAAACGCATAATAGGTCTGGAGTTAAAATAAGTTGAAAAATGAAATCCCTTTGTACTAGATGAGTTTTCGTCCAAAACCCTTATACTTTGAAAGAGATTGTCCAGTTTGTACAGGAAGTGCATTGAATTTTTTTGTAACCCTATCAAGTTTTTAGCACATGCTATTTGGCTGAAATTATGATATCATTCCAAGTTTCAACCTTTTCAGAATTCATTTTTAGTGCTTTTCAATTTCAGGGACATTTAGCTAAAAAAATCATTAAATGCATGAAATATAGCAAATGAAGTCAGAAAAGGGTTGAAAATTGATGATGTGGCTTTAAATGTTGCATATTGAACGCACAAAAAGTCTGGACTTAAAATAAGTTAAAAAATGAAATACATTTGTAATAGATGAGTTTTCGTCTGAAACTGTTATACTTTGAAGGAGATTTTTCCGTAACCCTCTCAACTATTTAGCACATGCTATGTGGGTGAAATTATGATACCGTGCCAAGTTTCAACCTTTTCATAGCTCATTTGTAGTGCTTTTCAATTTCAGGGTCATTTAGCTCAAAACAATCATTAAATCCAAGAAAAAAGGAACTGAATTCAGAAAAGGGTTGAAATATGATGATGTGGCTTTGAATGGTGCATATTGAAAGCACAAAAAGTCAGAAGTTAAATCCATGAAAAAAGTAAATGAATTCAGAAAAGGGTTGAAATACGATGATGTGGCTTTGAATGGTGCATATTGAACGCACAAAAAGTCAGGAGTTAAAATAAGTTAAAAATAAAATCTCTTTGTTATAGATGAGTTTTTTGTCCAAAACCGTTGTACTTTGAAAGAGATTGTCCAGTTTATACAGGAAGTGCATCCAGATTTTTCCGTAACCCTCTCAACTTTTTAGCACATGCTATGTGGGTGAAATTATAATACCATGCCAAGTTTCAAGCTTTTCAGAGCTCATTTTTAATGCTTTTCAATTTCAGGGTCATTTAGCTCAAAACAATCATTAAATCCATGAAAAAAGGAAATGAATTCAGAAAAGGGTTGAAATATGATGATGTGGCTTTTAATGGTGCATATTAAACGCATAATAGGTCTGGAGTTAAAATAAGTTAAAAAATGAAATCCCTTTGTTATACACGAGTTTTCGTCTGAAACCCTAATACTTTGAAAGAGATTGTCCAGTTTGTACACAAAGTGCATCCAGTTTTTTTCGTAACCCTATCAAGTTTTTAGCACATGCTATGTGGCTGCAATTATGATACCATGCCAAGTTTCAACCTTTTCAGAGTTCATTTGTAGTGCTTTTCAATTTTAGGGTCATTTAGCTAAAAAGTCATTCAATGCATGAAAAATAGCAAATGAAGTCAGAAAAGGGTTGAAAATTGGGGATATGGCTTTGAATGGTGCATATTAAACGCACAAAAATCTGGAGTTAAAATAAGTTAAAAAACTGAAATCCCTTTTTAATAGATGAGTTTTCGTGCGAAACACTGATACTTTGAAAGAGATTGTCCATTTTGTACACTAAATGCATCCAGATTTAGCTGTAACGCTCTCAACATTTTAGCACATGCTAAGTGGGTGAAATTAGGATACCATGCCAGCTTTCAACCTTTTCAGAATTATTTGTAGTGCTTTTCAACTTCAGGGTCATTTAGCATAAAAATCATTAAATGCATGAAAAATAGCAAATGAAGTCGGAATAGGGTTGAAAGTTGATGTGGCTTTGAATGGTGCATATTGAACGCACAAAAAGTCTGGAGCTAAAATAAATAACAAAATATGAAATCCCTTTGTAATAGATGAGTTTTCGTCCAAAACCCTGATACTTTGATAGAGATTGTCAAGTTTGTACACGAAGTGCATCCAGTTTTTGCCGTAACCCTCTCAACTTTTGAGCACATGCGATGTGGGTGAAATTATGATACCATGTCAAGTTTCAACCTCTTCCCCCCCCCCCCCCCCCCCCCCCCCCCCCCCCCCCCCCCCCCCCCCCCCCCCCCCCCCCCCCCCCCCCCCCCCCCCCCCCCCCCCCCCCCCCCCCCCCCCCCCCCCCCCCCCCCCCCCCCCCCCCCCCCCCCCCCCCCCCCCCCCCCCCCCCCCCCCCCCCCCCCCCCCCCCCCCCCCCCCCCCCCCCCCCCCCCCCCCCCCCCCCCCCCCCCCCCCCCCCCCCCCCCCCCCCCCCCCCCCCCCCCCCCCCCCCCCCCCCCCCCCCCCCCCCCCCCCCCCCCCCCCCCCCCCCCCCCCCCCCCCCCCCCCCCCCCCCCCCCCCCCCCCCCCCCCCCCCCCCCCCCCCCCCCCCCCCCCCCCCCCCCCCCCCCCCCCCCCCCCCCCCCCCCCCCCCCCCCTTATGATGCCATGTCAAGTTTCAACCTCTTCCGAGTTTATTCGTAGTGCTTTTAAATTTCAAGGTGATCTAGCTCAAAAAATCATTAAATGCATGAAAAAATAGCAAATGAAGTCTGGAAAGGGTTGAAAATTGATGATGTGGCTTTGAATTGTGCATATTGAATGCACAAATAGTCTGGCGTTAAATTAAGTTAAAAAAATAAATCCCTTTGTAATAGATGAGTTTTCGTCCGAAACCCCGATATTTGGAAAGAGCTTGTCAAGTTTGCACGTGAAGTGCATTCAGTTTTGCCATAACCCTCTCAACTCTTTAGCACATGCTATGTGGGTGAAATTATGATACCATGCCAAGTTTCAACCTTTTCAGAGTTCATAGTGATTTTCTATTTTAGGGTCATTTAGCTCAAAAAATCATTAAATGCAAGAAAAATAGCAAATAAAATCAGAAAAGGTTGAAAATTGATGATGTGTCTTTGAATGGCGCATATTGAATGCACAAAAAGTCTGGAGTTAAAGTTGGTTAACCCCCCCCCCCCCCCCCCCCCCCCCCCCCCCCCCCCCCCCCCCCCCCCCCCCCCCCCCCCCCCCCCCCCCCCCCCCCCCCCCCCCCCCCCCCCCCCCCCCCCCCCCCCCCCCCCCCCCCCCCCCCCCCCCCCCCCCCCCCCCCCCCCCCCCCCCCCCCCCCCCCCCCCCCCCCCCCCCCCCCCCCCCCCCCCCCCCCCCCCCCCCCCCCCCCCCCCCCCCCCCCCCCCCCCCCCCCCCCCCCCCCCCCCCCCCCCCCCCCCCCCCCCCCCCCCCCCCCCCCCCCCCCCCCCCCCCCCCCCCCCCCCCCCCCCCCCCCCCCCCCCCCCCCCCCCCCCCCCCCCCCCCCCCCCCCCCCCCCCCCCCCCCCCCCCCCCCCCCCCCCCCCCCCCCCCCCCCCCCCCCCCCCCCCCCCCCCCCCCCCCCCCCCCCCCCCCCCCCCCCCCCCCCCCCCCCCCCCCCCCCCCCCCCCCCCCCCCCCCCCCCCCCCCCCCCCCCCCCCCCCCCCCCCCCCCCCCCCCCCCCCCCCCCCCCCCCCCCCCCCCCCCCCCCCCCCCCCCCCCCCCCCCCCCCCCCCCCCCCCCCCCCCCCCCCCCCCCCCCCCCCCCCCCCCCCCCCCCCCCCCCCCCCCCCCCCCCCCCCCCCCCCCCCCCCCCCCCCCCCCCCCCCCCCCCCCCCCCCCCCCCCCCCCCCCCCCCCCCCCCCCCCCCCCCCCCCCCCCCCCCCCCCCCCCCCCCCCCCCCCCCCCCCCCCCCCCCCCCCCCCCCCCCCCCCCCCCCCCCCCCCCCCCCCCCCCCCCCCCCCCCCCCCCCCCCCCCCCCCCCCCCCCCCCCCCCCCCCCCCCCCCCCCCCCCCCCCCCCCCCCCCCCCCCCCCCCCCCCCCCCCCCCCCCCCCCCCCCCCCCCCCCCCCCCCCCCCCCCCCCCCCCCCCCCCCCCCCCCCCCCCCCCCCCCCCCCCCCCCCCCCCCCCCCCCCCCCCCCCCCCCCCCCCCCCCCCCCCCCCCCCCCCCCCCCCCCACATCATCAATTTTCAACCCTTTTTTGACTTCATTTCCTTTTTTCATGTATTTAATGATTTTTTGAGCTAAATGACCGTGAAATTGAAAAGCACTACAAATGAGCACTGAAAAGGTTTAAACATGGCACAGTATCATAATTTCATCCACATAGCATGTGCTACAAAGTTGAGAGGGTTACGGCAAAAACTGGATGCACTTCATGTACAAACTGGACAATCTATTTCAAAGTATCACGGTTTCTGATGAAAACTCATCTATTACAAAGGGACTTCATTATTTAACTTATTTTCACTCTAGACTTTTTGTGCATTCAATATGCACCATTCAAAGGCACATCATCAATTTACAACCCTTTTCTGACTTTATTTGCTATTTTCATGCATTTAATGATTGTTTTGAGGTAAATGACCCTGAAATTGAAAAGCACTACAAATGAGCTCTGAAAAGGTTGAAACTTGGCATGGTATCATAATTTCACCCACATAGCATGTGCTAAAAAGTTGAGAGGGTTACGGCAAAAACTGGATGCACTTCGTGTACAAAGTGAACAATCTCTTTCAAAGTTGAGGGTTTCGGACGAAAACTCATCTAGTACGAACAAATTTGATTTCTAAACTTATTTTAACTCCACACTTTTTGTGCGTTCAATATGCACCATTCAAAGCCACATCATCAATTTTAAACCCTTTTATGACTTCATTTCCTTTTTTCGTGTATTTAATGATTTTTTTGAGCTAAATGACCGTGAAATTCAAAAGCACTACAAATGAGCTCTGAAAAGGTTTAAACTTGGCATGCTATCATAATTTCACCCACATAGAATGTGCTAAAAAGTTGAGAGGGTTATGCAAAAACTTGATGCACTTCATGTACAAACTGGTCAATCTCTTTCAAAGTATCACGGTTTCTGACGAAAACTCATCTATTACAAAGGGACTTCATTTTTTAACTTATTTTCACTCTAGACTCTTTGTGCATTCGATATGCACCATTCAAAGGCACATCATCAATTTGCAACCCTTTTCTGACTTCATTTGCTATTTTTCATGCATTTAATAATTGTTTTGAGGTAAATGACCCTGAAATTGAAAAGCACTAGAAATGAGCTCTGAACCCCCCCCCCCCCCCCCCCCCCCCCCCCCCCCCCCCCCCCCCCCCCCCCCCCCCCCCCCCCCCCCCCCCCCCCCCCCCCCCCCCCCCCCCCCCCCCCCCCCCCCCCCCCCCCCCCCCCCCCCCCCCCCCCCCCCCCCCCCCCCCCCCCCCCCCCCATTTTTTAACTTATTTTAACTCCAGACTTTTTGTGCGTTCAATATGCACCATTCAAAGCCACATCATCAATTTCAAACCCTTTTCTGAATTCATTTCCTTTTTTAATGTATTTCATGATTTTTTTGAACTAAATGACCGTGAAATTGAAAATCACTACAAATGAGCTCTGAAAACGTTGAAACTTGGCATGGTATCATAATCTCACCCACATAGCATGTGCTAAAAAGTTGAGAGGGTTACGGCAACTACGGGATGCACTTCGTGTACAAACTGAACAATCTTATTCAAAGTATTAGGGTTTCGGTCGAAAACTCATATATTACAAAGGGATTTCATTTTTTAACTTATTTTAACTCCAGATTTTTTTTTGCGTTCAATATGCACCATTCAAAGCCACATCATCAATTTTCAACCCTTTTGAGACTTCATTTCCTTTGTTCATGTATTTAATATTTTTTGAGCTAAATTACCGTGAAATTGAAAAGCACTACAAATAAGCTCTGAAAAGGTTCAAACTTGGCATCGTATCATAATTTCACCCACATAGCATGTGCTGAAAAGTTGAGAGGGTTACGGCAAAAACTATATGCACTTCATGTACAAACTTGACAATCTCTTTGAAAGTATCACGGTTTCGGACGAAAACTCATCTATTACAAAGGAATTTCATTTTTTAACTTATTTTAACTCCAGACTTTTTGTGCGTTCAATATGCACCATTCAAAGCCACATCATCTATTTTCAACTTTTTCTGATTTCATTTGCTATTTTTCTTGCATTTAATGATTTTTTGAACTAAATGACCCTGAAATTGAAAATCACTATGAACTCTGAAAATGTTGAAACTTGGCATGGTATCATAAGTTCACCCACATAGCCTGTGCTAGAGAGTTGAGAGGGTTACGGCAAAAATTGAATGCACTTCATGTGCAAACTTGACAATCTCTTTCAAAGTATCGGGGTTTCGGACGAAAACTCATCTATTACAAAGGGATTTAATTTTTTTTAACTTAATTTAACTCCAGACTTTTTGTGCGTTCAATATGCACCATTCAAAGTCACATCATCAATATTCAACCCTTTCCAGACTTCATTTGCTATTTTTCATGCATTTAATGATTTTTTGAGCTAAATGACCCTGAAATTGAAAAACACAACAAATGGACTCTAAAGAGGTTGAAACTTGACATGGTATCACAATTTCTCCGACATAGCATGTGCTAAAAATTTGAGAGGGTTACAGGAAAAACTGGATGCACTTCATGTACAAACTGGACAATCTCTTTCAAAGTATCACGGTTTCTGACAAAAACTCATCTATTACAAAGGGACTTCATTTTTTAACTTATTGTCACTCTAGACTTTTTATGCGTTCAATATGCACCATTCAAAGCCACATCATCAATTTACAACCCTTTTCTGACTTCATTTGCTATTTTTCATGCATTTAATAATTGTTTTGAGGTAAATGACCCTGAAATTGAAAAGCACTAGAAATGAGCTCTGAAAAGGTTGAAACTTGGCATGGTATCATAATTTCACCCACATAGAATGTGCTACATAGTCGAGAGGGTTACGGCAAAAACCTGGATGCACTTCATGTACAAACTGGACAATCTCTTTCAAAGTATCACGGTTTCGGACGAAAACTCATCTATTAGAAAGGAATTTCATTTTTTAACTTATTTTGACTCCAGACTTTTTGTGCGTTCAATATGCAGCATTCAAAGCCACATCATCAATTTTCAACTTTTTCTGATTTCATTTGCTATTTTTCTTGCATTTAATGATTTTTTGAGCTAAATGACCCTGAAATTGAAAATCACTATGAACTCTGAAAAGGTTGAAACTTGGCATGGTATCATAATTTCACCCACATAGCCTGTGCTAGAGAGTTGACACTACTGGAATCTGGGTCTTTGCCATCTGCCAGCTCTTTGCCGTCTGCCAGCTGATGGCAAAGAGGTTGTTTGCCGTCTGTCTTGTCAAAGCAGACGGCAAAGAACCAGCTGATGGCAAAGAGGGTCTTTGCCATCTGCCAGATCTTTGCCGTCTGCTGGCAGACGGCAAAGAGGTCTTTGCCATCTGCCAGCAGACGGCAAAGACCAAAGTGGGCCCCGTGGGGGTACTGCACTGGCTAGGTCACACCGGCCACTTCTTTGCCGTCTGTTGGCAGACGGCAAAGATTTCTTTGCCATCTGCCAGCAGACGGCAAAGAGGTAAGAGGGGCCCACAGTGTCATGGCGTGGGCGGGCTAACGGTTACCCTCTTTGCCGTCTGCCAGCAGATGGCAAAGATTCTTTGCCGTCTGCCAGCAGTCGGCAAAGAGGTGGGGCTAACCCATCCATCCATTCATCTAAAGACAAAAAGGAGAAAAGGAAAGAAAAAGAAAACCCCACCCGCAGCCCACGACCCAAACCCTAACTCCCCCGATTCAGATCCCCTCCCCCGATTCAGATCCACCAGCCGCCCTCCCCCTTCTCACGCAACGGAGAGAGAGGCACCGCCGCCCAGCGACAACAGCGTCGCGGCTGGTTTGCTCGCCGGCGCGCGCGTGCGTGCTTCGATGCGTGGCGCTCCGTCGAGCTGGTCGGACCGCGGCGCGCGCGTGGCCTGCCTAGGCTTTTGCGGTGGTGGCGCTACACGCCGACCACGGGTCTCCGGCCACTAGGAAGGCGACGGTGACGACCTCCTCGCGCAGCTGCGACAGGACCGACCCCCCTGCCTCCGCTGCTCCCTTTCCTCCGTTGCTCACCCACGTCCCCTCCGCTGCTCCCGAGGTCGCTGCGACGCCGGCGTGTCTCCAGTGAATGAGGTGAGTCCCTACACTCCTCCTCCTCGTCCTCAGAACGCCCCCTCTCTTCCTCACCTTTTCTTCTCTCTGTCCTCCCAGATCCAGCCCCGTCGCCATGGATTTGCGAGCGTGGAAGACGACCAGTTATTGTATTATATTGGGGCGCGGAGCCGAAGCAGCTGGCCTTCTCCACCGCGCTCGGCGTCACCATCGGGATCTTCCCCATCTGCGGTACATGCGTGGTTGCTGCTGGATTTCCCCTTTCCCCTCCAGCCGGACGTGTTCTGCAGTTTACCAACCGGGTTCAGATTCGATTGTTGGGTACGCATGCCATGTCGGCACAGCAATACAGTACAATAGGATCCGATGTGTGCGTGTGCGGCCATAGTTGAGCAGAACACGGCTCAGTTCCTGGAAAACACACGGCCGCACGGCACCATGCTATAAGCCGTTCATTTCCATCTCCAAGACTCCAAGTTATTGTTCTCCATTCAGTCATTCAGATGTATTCAGTGTTTTGGCTATTGTGGTCTAATAAGTGAATCGTGCTTCCTGTCTTTTGGCCCTGGTCAACATAGTTGGGTTTAAGATTTTACGGAGCTGAATTGTCACAAAAAAGCACCTGTCAATTACATGTAGTAGCTTAGGAAAATCCTCTTGAACATTGCCGAGGTTCAGCGTTAGGCTGATGGCACTGGTGTGCCGTGCGCCGTGCAGTTATTGTACGCGTTTTAATTATATTGGTACTCTTTTCATAATATTTCTAAAAGCAACTTGATGTAACTTGACCCTTCATGACTGCAGGGACCACTGTTATTATCGGTGGACTTGCTGTGGCGATGCTAGGAGCTCGTTGCAATGCCGTTACTGTCATGGTTCTGAATTTAGCTGCCACTCCTCTTGAGCTAAGGTAAACACACTCAGCATTAAATACAGTAAGCAAATTCCATTTTATGGATTCTTGTATAAGAATAGTTGTTGGTTCTATGTCAAGCTTTATATCTAGAAATAGTTGTCAGTTCCGTGTCAAGATTTATATCTAGTAATAGGTGTTGGTTCCGTGTCAAATCTTGAGTTATAGCCATAGTTGTTGGTTCTATGTCAAGCTTTAATTATATGAACAGTTGTTGGTTCCATGCCATAGCTTTATGTATAGGAATAGTTGCTGGTCCGCTGTCGTGCCGAAAGATACAGACTTGAGCTCTATATATACATACCACTAAACTATGTTGTTTCACTTAAATACCACTCAAACTTTGTTCTCTCATTTTCATCCACTTAAGGCAGGTTTTTTCTTTTCTGTGCTATCATTTACCCTTTTTTTAAACAAATGTCATTCATTTATCTTATATATAAAAATGAGGGTGTATAAGACTCCACATAGCTCAAGCTGTGCTCATAAGTCATAACATATATTAGAGTGCTGATACCCCAAATTCGTTTTGTTGATTATGCTACTTGAAAAAAAGTGGCTGGTGTTAATGCATGTGCTGCCGCTAGTTGCCAGGTAGGATGGCCTTGAAAAAATAGATTTCCTTTTCTTGACTTGTTTAATGCCGAACAAAGTTCTTCAGTAGACTAATGTATTTTCTGTCCCACCAGTACTTATGTATAATTTCTAGTCTCTTGAATGAATAATTTATCTTTAGGTGTCATGCGTCTTGTGTTACTACATACATCTGTCGTGAAGTACATGGTTCCGAAACTATGGTAACCCGTAGTTTGCTCTACTAGTTATAATAGGATGATGGAAACATCGCTAGTGAATGTAGTTCTTGTTTCTTCAAATAATCATCATTTACTAGAGTTTCTCTTCTTCTTGCTACTGCTTGGTTTTTGACGCCACTAGCTTGTACTGAAACGTGCAGACTTTAACCCTTGCTAGATCCTTTGGTGGAGGTGACCCATGTGATGGTGATTCGCTCCAGCAGTTCCGGTTCCGGCAATGGTGGTGCTACACTGCTACTGCTCCTATGATGGCTACGCGTTGGTAGGCTCGGCTGCCTCCCTTGGCTGTCGCTGTGATCAGGCTAGGCTACAACCACTTCCAATGAGCTCCTCAGGTCCCCTTCTACCCCTCCTACTTGCTCCATGATTCTTTGCTTTGCCATTATGAGGTGTAATTGTTTAATTTTTGTCATAGTCGAGCATTGATATATTGTATCTGTCATGAGGTACATGGTTCATGGATATGCCAACCTGCAGCTTGTGGTACTAGTGATAGTAGGATAATGCAAGTTTTGACAATCCATACATATTCCCGCATGTTAGTGTCTCTCCGTGTAAGTACGAATTCTGGTGATGCCTTCCATCTATTGATGATGCTCTACCTTTTGCATTCATTCCTTCTCTGATTGTTCTAGGAGTCCTCATATTTATTTGAAAATATGTGCACATGTACATCATTCTAGAGAAGCATCCCCATACCAGCACATGTATTTGAAAAATCTATTCAAATCTCCTCACTTCATATGTTGCTATCAACACTAAGTTCAGAGTGTAGCATGCTGTGAAGAGATACTGCAACTCGAAAGTAGACAATTAAAACATATTAGTAAAATCAGTATGCATCCCTAGTGATGCTTTATCTTGTTATTTTAGTCCATGAGCGATGTGTTGGAGCATCACTGACTTGTATGGTTTTTTTCAAGGTCTATACAAGTGCCATCCTTGTCTGGCAACATCTGCCTCCTGTGTCATTTCATGTATCTATTTCACTTTAGATGTTTTAAGTGAATGATGCATTACTTGCGAGTGTCGATGTACTGATGCAAACAGTGCTTGTGTACTTGTGACTAATTTGTTTTCCCTCTCATTTATAGGAGTTCCTAGGCCAAAGAAATTCGAAGAAGCTCTCGAAGCCCCAGTCAGCGACTCGCTTTATATGTTATTGAACTTGTAATGCAAAATTTGCTTGGAATTTTGATGTAATGCTGATCTTGCTGGGAATTGGGTGTATATTTACTTGTTGTACCTGTTATTTAATGTTGGGTGTACTTGTTATTCAAATGCTGGGAATTTGAATTTGTGCTAAATGTGTTTAGTTGGATGTGAACATAATACTGAAAGAGTCCTTGGCCCAAACACTACTGGACCATAAAAAGGCCACAGCCCAAACATAGTTGGGGTCTGTTAATCAATCCCAGTATATTAATTTTCGAAAATAAATAAAATGGACTCATATATTCTCCTTGTGCTTCCTTTTTGTTTATGAAAACATGTTTGGGAACTTGTTTGGATGTGTATGTCACTATGGATATGTTGTTGGAAACTTCTTATGTCATATGGATATATGTTGGACTTGTGGAAATATATTGTTGGATATGCTTGTTGGATATGCTTGTTGTGTATATAAGTATTATCTGTGTATATCTATGAATTTCTGTCAAATTGAATGAATTCAATTAAAAACAGGGGTTATATAGGCTCTTTGCCGTCTGCTAGCAGTCGGCAAAGAGCTTTGCCGACTGCTAGCAGACGGCGAAGAGCTTTGCCGACAGCTAGCAGTCGGCAAAGAAGTCCACGTGGCAGCTACCTGTGCAACCTGGGAACACTGGGTTGCCTATTTGGGCATTTTGCCGTCAGCTGGCAGACGGCAAAGCACGCCGTTAACCCCTAACGGCTCCCCCCCCCCCCCCCCCCCCCCCCCCCCCCCCCCCCCCCCCCCCCCCCCCCCCCCCCCCCCCCCCCCCCCCCCCCCCCCCCCCCCCCCCCCCCCCCCCCCCCCCCCCCCCCCCCCCCCCCCCCCCCCCCCCCCCCCCCCCCCAAAGAGGCTAAGGTCTTTGCCGACTGCTGGCAGACGGCAAAGAGGGCCACGTGGCAGCTTCCCAGTGACCCCTATTTGGGCTCTTTGTCGTCCGCCAGCAGACGGCAAAGACCTTAGCCTCTTTGCCGTCTGCCGGCTGACGGCAAAGCACGCCGTTAACCCCTAACGGCTCCCACCTCACCTCACTGCCGTCTATGCTCTTTGCCGTCTGCTGGCCGCAATCGGCTGACGGCATAAACCTTTGCCGTCTGCTTCTGTGAAGCAGACGGCAAAGAAGACCTTTACCGGCAGGAATTGAGCCGGACTGTTTGCCGACACCTAGCAGTCGGCAAAGAGATTTGCCGACTGCCATTCATGCCTTTGCCGTCTGCCATGGCAGTCGGCAAAGAAGCTGATTCCTGTAGTGTGAGAGGGTTACGGCAAAAACAGAATGCACTTCATGTGCAAACTTGACAATCTCTTTCAAAGTATCGGGGTTTCGGACGAAAACTCATCTATTACAAAGGGATTTATTTTTTTAACTTAATTTAATTCCATACTTTTTGTGCGTTCAATATGCACCATTCAAAGCCACATCATCAATTT
>JAAAWM010009474.1:0-23859 GCA_036873465.1 Thinopyrum obtusiflorum | reverse complement strand
GAGCTCGGCCGCCAACCGGCTGATCCCGGCACCGCCCACCACCGCTAGATAGCCCATTCCCCGCCGGAAAAAGAGCAGAGGTCTCGCCGAGGCAGGCACTCCACCACCGGCTGGGCGATTTTTCCGGCTTTTCTGGCCGCGGAGGGGCAGTGTAGCGGCGGGTTCGCGCCCACCTCGCCCGCAAGGTGTTCGGCGATTTGCCTGCCTCGGCAATGGACTCGGACGACGAGGAAGCGCTCGCCGCGCTGCTGGAGGAGGAAGCCGAGGCCGACGTCCAGGAAGAGGAACATCTCATGGTCCTCGCCGCCCTCGTCGGCCTGCTGGCGAGCAATGAAAAACCGCGGCGAGGTGGCTCGGCGCCGGGCCGGATGAAAGCAAAGAACCGGCATCGTCTCGAAGGCTACTGCATGCTCTACTCCGACTACTTCGCCGGCGCTCCACTGCATGGCGACAAAACATTTCGGCGCCGTTATCGGATGAGCCGAAAGCTTTTCCTCAGGATTGTGAATTCCATCTGGGAGTTCGACAGCTACTTCAAGTGCAAGAAGGATTGCACCGGCAAACTTGGATTCACCTCAATCCAGAAGTGCACGACAGCGATGAGGATGCTTGCATACGGAGCTCCCGGTGATTCACTCGACGACTATGGGCGCATGGCCGAGTCCACCACCATTGAGTGCTTGTACAAGTTCTGTCGGGCAGTGGTGGCAGTGTTTGGACCGCAATACTTGCGAACACCCAATGCGGAAGACACTGCTCGGATCCTAGCACAGAATGCAGCAAGAGGATTTCCTGGGATGCTTGGAAGCATCGACTGCATGCATTGGAAATGGAAGAACTGCCCATTTGCTTGGCAGGGGATGTACAAAGGCGCCAAAGGCGGTTGCAGTGTGGTACTTGAGGCGGTGGCCACACAGGACCTCTGGATTTGGCACTCCTTTTTTGGTATGCCAGGAACTCACAATGACATCAACGTGCTGCAGTGCTCCCCTGTCTTTGCCAAGCTTGTTGAAGGTCATTCTCCTCCGGTGAACTTCGAGGTCAATGGGCGGCACTACAACAAGGGGTACTACCTAGCTGATGGCATCTATCCGAGATGATCTACATTTGTGAAGACTATCTCAAACGCTGTGCCAGGAGGCAAGAAGTCCCACTTTGCCAAGGTGCAGGAGGCTTGCAGGAAGGATGTCGAGCGGGCATTTGGTGTGCTCCAATCTCGATTTGCTGTTGTCCGGTACCCTGCTCAGACCTGGTCGAAAGATCAAATGTGGGAGATCATGACTTGCTGTGTCATCTTGCACAACATGATCATCGAGAGCGAGCAGGAAGAGCTAGTGTTTGACACTGAACCATACTACAGGCAGGGTCCTCTAGCCGAAGTTGCTCACCAGCTACCGGCAACCTGGACTGCCTACCTCAGTATGCGTCAGGAGATCCGAGACCCACAGGTGCATCATCAACTGCAGCAGGATCTGGTGGAGCACCTATGGAGGATCAAGGGCGATGCCTAGCTCGACGTGTGATGAAATAGGGAGTTTTTATTTGTTGAACTATATAATTTGTATTGAACTATTTGTTGTTGCACTATTTTGTTGAATTATTTGATTTTCTGTGATGAACTATGTGATAAACAAATTATTTATGTTGAGAATTCAACGCCGAACCACGCCGAATATGGGCCGTTTCTCGCCGATATCGGGCCATTTTTCTATTTATGTGGGCCGAAAAGCGGCCGCGAATGGGCTGATTTCGACGCCTGGGGGCGACGGCTGGATGCCCAACCGCCCCCAGCGCCGATTCTACCACCGGCTCGCCCCCAGGCGGCGATTTTTATGCCTCCTGGGGGGGGCAACGGCTGGAGATGCCCTTATCCTCACTGCAAAGTGGCACCGCACAGTTCCTCTCACTCTCTCAAGCTTACTCCTGTCTCCGCCGCCTCCCGTCAATCGATGGCGTCCCGCATCCTCCATTCTTTGGGAAAGTTTTAATATGTATTTTTATGTTTGGTGCACCGGTTTGCAGAAAAAACTCGAGGTGCACATGATACACTCTCTCTATCTTCCTATCTCCGAACAACATTTCCATATGAAAAATGTGTTTTGTCCAATCTAAAAAGTGGTAATATAATCAGTCAAAACAGCTTCCTACTCCAGTTTTCTTATGCCAGCACACTGAATAAACACCACTGCACATAACATCCGGAATACACATATTTTTCACATCTGCATATAACATAGTAATAACTTTTTGACACAGATTGTCAAGAGAAATATTTACAGCTAAACAAGTGGGAATTGCATGACCGGATTGGTAACAGAGTCAGTTCACTGGGAGTTCTACATTATTCTGTACACAACATTGCTTCCACGAGTCAGCAGCTCTGACGACGTCTTATAACCAAACGATCAACGGAGAGGTGAGAAAGGGGCAACGTCTTATAACCGTGAAACGTAGCACACCAGTACCAACATCTTCGTTTAGTGCAGTTTCTAATAAAGATCTTCAGTTCAGTGAGTACGAATGTCCACTACTCAATGCCCTCCGAAGAACATCGGCGTTCCACCCGAATACAGAATCAGAAGAGCTGTGAACACACGTCCAAGGAAAAGGTGTCACCTGGAGATTCAGATAGTGATGAAATAATCCTCAACAAACTTGCAGAGACTACTTGGTACCAAAGGAGGTTGGCCACTAAAATAGTGAGGGACAAAACTGAACGCACCTGGGGACCAAAATTTCATGATTGAATATTCTATCAGAGATTGGAGGGATATGGTCTTTTTTCTCATTGGCGTAGTTAATGATCTGGAACAGGACTTCTTGGATCAGCAAGCTCAGCGCATCACGTCTTGAGCTGGTCTCTTCCAATGCTTGTCCTGAGGGCACATATCATCGCAAATTAACAACGAGTTATAACTGATTTGTTATATGCTCATAAGCAATACCATCCTGAAGATGACATAATTAGCAAAACTATTCCTACGAGTCTGGAGTGGCGGAGAGCAGGGAGACACACACCCTCGACCTAGGTTTCAGCCCTAGCGAGGAGCCACGAAACAGACCATGTCAATAAAAATGGAACTACCTTTAGTATTTGCCGGTGCTTTGGAGCCACGTGATTTGCCTTGCCCTTTAGGGCTTGTGACATGCAAATTGATGAACCATTGTTCCCAGTAAACCCTCTCAGTCTTGCTGCTGAACCAGCCTGGGTGCTT
Source organism: Thinopyrum obtusiflorum (assembly GCA_036873465.1). NCBI lineage: Eukaryota > Viridiplantae > Streptophyta > Magnoliopsida > Poales > Poaceae > Thinopyrum > Thinopyrum obtusiflorum. Next base: position 20,644 of record JAAAWM010009474.1, on the reverse strand, counting down.
GTTCTTCTCATCGAAGAAAGAGAGGCACACCTGATATTCAGCTACCATGTGTTAAAACAAAAATCATAAAAAAAATGCAAATAGTAGAATATGTTGTTCAGCCTTATCGAACAACCTGGCTTTTCCGATTTGGATGCTTTTCAGCCCAAGCAATGAACTGGTTGATCTTTTCATCGACCTCCTTTTCTAATTCTGCAAGTCCACATTGAACCTGACCACACAAACACAAATAACATCAAAGATGGTTCTTTTTAGTTGGAGCAGGTCAAATAATATCATGGAGCACACCAGCATATATCTTGGAGCTAAGTAATATTGTCTGCAACACCAAATACATGGAGGAGATAGAGTTATTGCAGCTATTCAGTAATACTCACATATGTGATCTCAAAGAGGTCGCAGTCAACATCCTTGGGCCGAACAAGAGTGAGGGTTCGATGAAAGAATATAGTATGCAAGATGCCTGCAATACATTCATACATGATAATCATTAGGAACACAGTAAAGAGAACCACCAAAGAGAATAGCAGACATGTTTCATATAACTGGTCCATTTGAAGACTAATTGCAGAGAGGAATGCGATTGCTTCAGTTTTTCTTTTTGCAGAAGTGCAAATGTCAACATGAAACAAAGAGCTCAGGTAATCAATCTCCGGCACATCAGTACAGCAGTTGCAACTAATCAGACCACGACATAAATAACGGGGCCACGACATACTAGTACGCAGTAAATTAAACTACTGCTACTGCCACCCAGTACATCAGTATCAAAGAGTGGATTTCGGCTACCATATATACATGCATTAATAATAAACTACTGTAGTAGTAAAAGGGGAACACAAAAAAGGCAAAAATTGGAACAGCAGAGCAGAAGCACGGAAAAGGCAATCGAAGGGGAAAAAACTAGAACTTACATCGCAGCACATCTTTGATCTCCAGCGGCTCCAGCTCCTACAACCAGGAAGACCCGAATCGTTAGGAACGCAAGGAGAAATCAGGGGGGGAAGGGGGAGGGGGGTCGGATCGGATCTGACCAGTTCGTTGAGATGGCACGTCTCACAGTTCATCGCGGCTGATCGGCGAGGCCGGCCAGGCTGGCGGGCGCTCTCGATCCGCTCGAGTCCTTCTCGCTGGAAATCCCCAGAGACGAGATATCAATCCTCTTTTTTTTGTCTTGTGATTGATTTTGATGAGGGAAATCCGCTTATCCTACTCCTACGCCCCCCCCCCCCCCCCCCCCCCCCCCCCCCCCCCCCCCCCCCCCCCCCCCCCCCCCCCCCCCCCCCCCCCCCCCCCCCCCCCCCCCCCCCCCCCCCCCCCCCCCCCCCCCCCCCCCCCCCCCCCCCCCCCCCCCCCCCCCCCCCCCCCCCCCCCCCCCCCCCCCCCCCCCCCCCCCCCCCCCCCCCCCCCCCCCCCCCCCCCCCCCCCCCCCCCCCCCCCCCCCCCCCCCCCCCCCCCCCCCCCCCCCCCCCCCCCCCCCCCCCCCCCCCCCCCCCCCCCCCCCCCCCCCCCCCCCCCCCCCCCCCCCCCCCCCCCCCCCCCCCCCCCCCCCCCCCCCCCCCCCCCCCCCCCCCCCCCCCCCCCCCCCCCCCCCCCCCCCCCCCCCCCCCCCCCCCCCCCCCCCCCCCCCCCCCCCCCCCCCCCCCCCCCCCCCCCCCCCCCCCCCCCCCCCCCCCCCCCCCCCCCCCCCCCCCCCCCCCCCCCCCCCCCCCCCCCCCCCCCCCCCCCCCCCCCCCCCCCCCCCCCCCCCCCCCCCCCCCCCCCCCCCCCCCCCCCCCCCCCCCCCCCCCCCCCCCCCCCCCCCCCCCCCCCCCCCCCCCCCCCCCCCCCCCCCCCCCCCCCCCCCCCCCCCCCCCCCCCCCCCCCCCCCCCCCCCCCCCCCCCCCCCCCCCCCCCCCCCCCCCCCCCCCCCCCCCCCCCCCCCCCCCCCCCCCCCCCCCCCCCCCCCCCCCCCCCCCCCCCCCCCCCCCCCCCCCCCCCCCCCCCCCCCCCCCCCCCCCCCCCCCCCCCCCCCCCCCCCCCCCCCCCCCCCCCCCCCCCCCCCCCCCCCCCCCCCCCCCCCCCCCCCCCCCCCCCCCCCCCCCCCCCCCCCCCCCCCCCCCCCCCCCCCCCCCCCCCCCCCCCCCCCCCCCCCCCCCCCCCCCCCCCCCCCCCCCCCCCCCCCCCCCCCCCCCCCCCCCCCCCCCCCCCCCCCCCCCCCCCCCCCCCCCCCCCCCCCCCCCCCCCCCCCCCCCCCCCCCCCCCCCCCCCCCCCCCCCCCCCCCCCCCCCCCCCCCCCCCCCCCCCCCCCCCCCCCCCCCCCCCCCCCCCCCCCCCCCCCCCCCCCCCCCCCCCCCCCCCCCCCCCCCCCCCCCCCCCCCCCCCCCCCCCCCCCCCCCCCCCCCCCCCCCCCCCCCCCCCCCCCCCCCCCCCCCCCCCCCCCCCCCCCCCCCCCCCCCCCCCCCCCCCCCCCCCCCCCCGTAGGAGTAGGATAAGCCGATTTCCCTCAACAAAATCAATCAAAAGACAAAGAAAAATAAGCGGATTGATATCTCGTCTCTAGGGATTTCCAGCGAGAAGGACTCGAGCGGATCGAGAGCGCCCGCCCGCCCGGTCGGCCTCGTCGGTCAGCCGCGATGAACTGCAAGACGTGCCATCTCAACGAACTGGTCAGATCCGATCCGACCCCCTCCCCCTTCCCCCCTGATTTCTCCTTGCGTTCCTAACGATTCAGATCTTCCTGGTTGTAGAAGCCGGAGCCGGTTGAGATCAAAGATGTGCTGCGATGTAAGTTCTAATTTTTCCCCCTTCAATTCCCTTTTCCGTGCTTCTGCTCTGCTGTTCCAATTTTTGCCTTTTTTGTGTTCCCCTTTTACTACTACAGTAGTTTATTATTAGTGCATGTATATATGGTAGCCGAAATCCACTCTTTGATACTGATGTACTGAGTGGCAGTAGCAGTAGTTTAATTTACTGCGTACTAGTATGTCGTGGCCCCGTTATTTATGTCGTGGTCTTATTAGTTGCAACTGCTGTACTGATGTGCCAGAGATTGATTCCCTGAGATCTTTGTTTCATGTTGACATTTGCACTTGTGCAAAAAGAAAAACTGAAGCAATCGCATTCCTCTCTGCAATTAGTCTTCAAATGGACCAGTTATATGAAACATGTCTGCTATTCTCTTTGGTGGTTCTCTTTACTGTGTTCCTAATGGTTGCAGGCATCTTGCATACTATATTCTTTCATCGAACCCTCACTCTTGTTCGGCCCAAGGATGTTGACTGCGACCTCTTTGAGATCACATATGTGAGTATTACTGAATAGCTGCAATAACTCTACCTCCTCCATGTATTTGGTGTTGCAGACAATATTGCTTAGCTCCAAGATATATGCTGGTGTGCTCCATGATATTATTTGACCTGCTCCAACTAAAAAGAACCATCTTTGAAGTTATTTGTGTTTGTGTGGTCAGGTTCAATGTGGACTTGCAGAATTAGAAAAAGGAGGTCGATGAAAAGATCAACCAGTTCATTGCTTGGGCTGAAAAGCATCCAAATCGGAAAAGCCAGGTTGTTCGATAAGGCTGAACCACATATTCTACTATTTGCATGTTTTTTATGATTTTCGTTTTAACACATGGTAGCCCCCCCCCCCCCCCCCCCCCCCCCCCCCCCCCCCCCCCCCCCCCCCCCCCCCCCCCCCCCCCCCCCCCCCCCCCCCCCCCCCCCCCCCCCCCCCCCCCCCCCCCCCCCCCCCCCCCCCCCCCCCCCCCCCCCCCCCCCCCCCCCCCCCCCCCCCCCCCCCCCCCCCCCCCCCCCCCCCCCCCCCCCCCCCCCCCCCCCCCCCCCCCCCCCCCCCCCCCCCCCCCCCCCCCCCCCCCCCCCCCCCCCCCCCCCCCCCCCCCCCCCCCCCCCCCCCCCCCCCCCCCCCCCCCCCCCCCCCCCCCCCCCCCCCCCCCCCCCCCCCCCCCCCCCCCCCCCCCCCCCCCCCCCCCCCCCCCCCCCCCCCCCCCCCCCCCCCCCCCCCCCCCCCCCCCCCCCCCCCCCCCCCCCCCCCCCCCCCCCCCCCCCCCCCCCCCCCCCCCCCCCCCCCCCCCCCCCCCCCCCCCCCCCCCCCCCCCCCCCCCCCCCCCCCCCCCCCCCCCCCCCCCCCCCCCCCCCCCCCCCCCCCCCCCCCCCCCCCCCTAATAATAAACTACTGTAGTAGTAAAAGGGGAACACAAAAAAGGCAAAAATTAGAACAGCAGAGCAGAAGCACGGAAAAGGGAATCGAAGGGGAAAAAACTAGAACTTACATCGCAGCACATCTTTGATCTCCAGCAGCTCCAGCTCCTACAACCAGGAAGACCTGAATCGTTAGGAACGCAAGGAGAAATCAGGGGGGGAAGGGGGAGGGAGGTCGGATCGGATCTGAACAGTTCGTTGAGATGGCACGTCTCGCAGTTCATCGCGGCTGATCGGCGAGGCCGGGCGGGCGGGCGGGCGCTCTCGATCCGCTCGAGTCCTTCTCGCTGGAAATCCCCAGAGACGAGATATCAATCCGCTTATTTATTTTTTTGTCTTTTGATTGATTTTGATGAGGGAAATCCGCTTATCCTACTCCTACGCAAGTAGCCTCCTTCTAGCCGGCGTTGGGTGGGGCTGAAAGGGTGTGTTCGGTTTGAGGATAAGGTGTCATCGGATGGGTTGATTCCGTCCCTGGCAGCCCATCCTCGTGTTCGGTTGCGTTTGTAACCAGAACCGGACCGTCCGCATGCAATGGATATTCCTCCGAGATGCTTCATCTAGCGATGCCTGGGATTTGGAGGAACGACCTCATTATTCATCGGTCGAACGCAAAAAAATAAATCCCCCCCCCCCCCCCCCCCCCCCCGCTCGCAGTCTCACCCCCTCACGCCCGAACCCTACCCCTCTCCCTCTCGTTTCTTTCCTCCCAGCCGCCACTCTGTACGCTCCCTCTCTCTCGCATCTGCTCTCGTCCGACCGGCGACGCAAGGGAGACGACTGCCGGCGGCGGGGAAGGAACCGGAGGAATCCCGGCCGACTTGCAGCGCCTTCTCTTCCCGGCCGACCTGCAACGCCTCCTCCTCCCGGCCTGACCTGCAGCGCCTCCTCCTCCCGGCCTGACCTGCAGCCCTGCAGCGCCTTCATTCTTCTCCGACGAAACTAAATCAGGAGGCAACTAGCATGCCCGTGTCCGTCTGACAGCATAAAGGATGGTTTTATCCTGATTTAGTTTCGTCGAGGAACAGCCGAGCATGCTAGTTCTCTTTGTTTTTCCCCTCATTTCTCAATTGTTAGAGTTGCCTTAGTTATTTTAACATCAACGATCGTGCCCATCTTTATTGGTAGTTCCTGGTACAGATGTTATCCTCAAAGCTACTCAGCGCGCGAGCCGGCATCTCCACTCTATACACGACCGTTAAGTACACCATCTGCATTACCTGCCATTACCTTTACATTTTAACACGGTTCTCTAAGTTTTTCACTTCTTCTGAAACAATTTATTGCCGAAAACTTGGAATTTTGTGTAGTGTACTCTCATAAATTAAACATTGGAGAATAATTGGATTAGTTGCATTCAGTTGCTTCCTTGATTTTTACTGGCCGGTGCTTGTTGGCCCCTCTTTTTGTGATAAAGTAAAGGCAATAGATACCGCAACCCCAAATTTTATTCAAGCTGAAATAGTGATTATTCCCTTTGTTCTGTCAGAATCGAGCTAGTTATAGATTCAGGCCCCTGTCTGCATTATGCCATGAAACATTGGGGTTCAGTGTCCAGAGGTTCTTAGTATCTGTTCGATAGCTCTTTAGCTCTTCTAGGATGTTGTCTACTTATATATGTGTCAGTCCGCTGCTTTCTATGCTGACTTGGTTCTTATACGTTACATGTGTACCATCAATAGCTCCAATACAATCCTATATATTGACATAATAGTAAATGGCATGATTTATATCCTAAATAGCTAAGGAATAGTTTTTTTAAATACCTTGAAATATGGGTCAAACCGATGATTTCCTGCTATTTTTGTTGGGATCTCCAATGAAGGTGGCCTGATATAATCATTACACAGCTGACCTATGGCGTGAAGGACACGTCTAAAGTAGATGCTAATTGTCCCAAATGATCTACAAAAGTTTGTTGCCACAACCCTATTCCGAAGGTTATGTCCAATAGTATGCAAAAACATTGCCACTTGTTGCTCCACATCTAAATGTATAGTCGGTTTTAGCAACTCGCGATCCCTCAATATGTCACACAAATGAAAGAAAGGAGCTCTCTCAAACCTTAACATGTTTTTACACTTCACATCACACTGCCAAATTTTGCTACTTAGATAGCCCCCCCCCCCCCCCCCCCCCCCCCCCCCCCCCCCCCCCCCCCCCCCCCCCCCCCCCCCCCCCCCCCCCCCCCCCCCCCCCCCCCCCCCCCCCCCCCCCCCCCCCCCCCCCCCCCCCCCCCCCCCCCCCCCCCCCCCCCCCCCCCCCCCCCCCCCCCCCCCCCCCCCCCCCCCCCCCCCCCCCCCCCCCCCCCCCCCCCCCCCCCCCCCCCCCCCCCCCCCCCCCCCCCCCCCCCCCCCCCCCCCCCCCCCCCCCCCCCCCCCCCCCCCCCCCCCCCCCCCCCCCCCCCCCCCCCCCCCCCCCCCCCCCCCCCCCCCCCCCCCCCCCCCCCCCCCCCCCCCCCCCCCCCCCCCCCCCCCCCCCCCCCCCCCCCCCCCCCCCCCCCCCCCCCCCCCCCCCCCCCCCCCCCCCCCCCCCCCCCCCCCCCCCCCCCCCCCCCCCCCCCCCCCCCCCCCCCCCCCCCCCCCCCCCCCCCCCCCCCCCCCCCCCCCCCCCCCCCCCCCCCCCCCCCCCCCCCCCCCCCCCCCCCCCCCCCCCCCCCCCCCCCCCCCCCCCCCCCCCCCCCCCCCCCCCCCCCCCCCCCCCCCCCCCCCCCCCCCCCCCCCCCCCCCCCCCCCCCCCCCCCCCCCCCCCCCCCCCCCCCCCCCCCCCCCCCCCCCCCCCCCCCCCCCCCCCCCCCCCCCCCCCCCCCCCCCCCCCCCCCCCCCCCCCCCCCCCCCCCCCCCCCCCCCCCCCCCCCCCCCCCCCCCCCCCCCCCCCCCCCCCCCCCCCCCCCCCCCCCCCCCCCCCCCCCCCCCCCCCCCCCCCCCCCCCCCCCCCCCCCCCCCCCCCCCCCCCCCCCCCCCCCCCCCCCCCCCCCCCCCCCCCCCCCCCCCCCCCCCCCCCCCCCCCCCCCCCCCCCCCCCCCCCCCCCCCCCCCCCCCCCCCCCCCCCCCCCCCCCCCCCCCCCCCCCCCCCCCCCCCCCCCCCCCCCCCCCCCCCCCCCCCCCCCCCCCCCCCCCCCCCCCCCCCCCCCCCCCCCCCCCCCCCCCCCCCCCCCCCCCCCCCCCCCCCCCCCCCCCCCCCCCCCCCCCCCCCCCCCCCCCCCCCCCCCCCCCCCCCCCCCCCCCCCCCCCCCCCCCCCCCCCCCCCCCCCCCCCCCCCCCCCCCCCCCCCCCCCCCCCCCCCCCCCCCCCCCCCCCCCCCCCCCCCCCCCCCCCCCCCCCCCCCCCCCCCCCCCCCCCCCCCCCCCCCCCCCCCCCCCCCCCCCCCCCCCCCCCCCCCCCCCCCCCCCCCCCCCCCCCCCCCCCCCCCCCCCCCCCCCCCCCCCCCCCCCCCCCCCACTGATCTATGGCAGTACATCATGGATGGAAACTAGCACAGATCTGACTATCCATGGCAGTACATCATGGATGCCTTCGATTAGCATGAACCCTAGCTTTTCCTAGGGTAGAAGAAACTTGGCAGGGGGGAAGGGATGGTGCTGGCCACCGGGATTCGTACCTTCAGGCGCGTCGGAGAAGAATGAAGGCGCTGCAGCTTGGGGAAGATAGGGGCGGGCGCGGCAGATCGGCGTAGAGGAGGCGCTGCAGGTCAGGCCGGGAGGAGGAGGCGTTGCAGGTCGGCCGGGAGGAGAAGGCGCAGCAAGTCGGCCGGGATTCCTCCGGTTCCTTCCCCGCCGCCGGCCGTCGTCTCCCTTGCGTCGCCGGTCGGACGAGGGCAGATGCGAGAGAGAGGTAGCGTGCAGAGTGGCGGCTGGGAGGAAAGAAACGAGAGGGAGAGGGGTAGGGTTCGGGCGTGAGGGGGTGAGACTGCGAGCGGGGAGGCTTTGAATTTCTTTTTTTTTTGCGTTCGACCGATGAATAATGAGGTCGTTCCTCCAAATCCCAGGCATCGCTAGATGAAGCATCTGGGAGGAATATCCATTGCATGCGGACGGTCCGGTTCTGGTTACAAACACGGACGGAATCAACCCATCCGATGACACCTTATCCTCGAACCGAACACACCCTTTCAGCCCCACCCAACGCCGGCTAGAAGAAGGCTACTTGCGTAGGAGTAGGATAAGTGGATTTCCATCATCAAAATCAATCAAAATCAATCAAAAGACAAAAAAAAAAGTGGATTGATATCTCGTCTATAGGGATTTCCAGCGAGAAGGACTCGAGCGGATCGAGAGCGCCCGCCCGCCCGGCCGGCCTCGCCGATCAGCCGCGATGAACTGCGAGACGTGCCATCTCAACTAACTGGTCAGATCCGATCCGACCCCCCTCCCCCTTCCCCCCCCCTGATTTCTCCTTGCGTTCCTAACGATTCAGGTCTTCCTGGTTGTAGGAGCCGGAGCCGCTGGAGATCAAAGATGTGCTGCGATGTAAGTTCTAGTTTTTTCCCCTTCGATTCCCTTTTCCGTGCTTCTGCTCTGCTGTTCCAATTTTTGCCTTTTTTGTGTTCCCCTTTTACTACTACAGTAGTTTATTATTAGTGCATATGGTAGCCGAAATCCACTCTTTGATACTGATGTACTGAGTGGCAGTAGCAGTAGTTTAATTTACTGCATACTAGTATGTCGTGGCCCCGTTATTTATGTCGTGGTCTGATTAGTTGCAACTGCTGTACTGATGTGCCGGAGATTGATTCCCTGAGCTCTTTGTTTCATGTTGACATTTGCACTTGTGCAAAAAGAAAAACTGAAGCAATCGCATTCCTCTCTGCAATTAGTCTTCAAATGGACCAGTTATATGAAACATGTCTGCTATTCTCTTTGGTGGTTCTCTACTGTGTTCCTAATGATTATCATGTATGAATGTGTTGCAGGCATCTTGCATACTATATTCTTTCATCGAACCCTCACTCTTGTTCGGCCCAAGGATGTTCATTGCGACCTCTTTGAGATCACATATGTGAGTATTACTGAATAGCTGCAATAACTCTATCTCCTCCATGTATTTGGTGTTGCAGACAATATTACTTAGCTCCAAGATATATGCTGCTGTGTTTGAGGATATTATTTGACCTGCTCCAACTAAAAGAGCCATCTTTGATGTTTATTTGTGTTTGTGTGGTCAGGTTCAATGTGGACTTGAGGAATTAGAAAAGGAGGTCGATGAAAAGATCAACCAGTTCATTGCTTGGGCCGAAAAGCATCCAAATCGGAAAAGCCAGGTTGTTCGATAAGGCTGAACAACATATTTCTACTATTTGCATGTTTTTTATGATTATCATTTTAACACCTGTTAGCTGAATATCAGGTGTGCCTCTCGTTCTTTGATGAGAAGAGCAAGCACCCAGGCTGGTTCAGCAGCAAGACTGAGAGGGTTTACTAGGAACAATGGTTCATCAATTTGCATGTCACAAGCCCTAAAGGACAAGGCAAATCACGTGGCTCCAAAGCGCCAGCAAATACTAAAGGTAGTTCCATGTTTATAAATAGAGTCATTTTCATGGCTCCTCGCTAGCGCTCATACCCAGGTTGAGGGTTTGTGTCTCCCTGCTCCCCGCCACTCCGGACTCGTAGGAATAGTTTGTTGGGAAACGTAGCATGCAACGCAAGATCTATCTAGGAGATGCATAGCAACGAGGGGGGAGAGTGTGTCTACGTACCCTCGTAGACCGAAAGCGGAAGCGTTTGACAACGCGGTTGATGTAGTCGAACTTCTTCTCGTTCCGACCGATCAAGCACCGAACGTACGGCACCTCCGAGTTCTGCACACGTTCAGCTCGATGACGTCCCTCGAACTCTTGATCTAGCAAAGTGTCGAGGAAGTAGATGAGTTCCGTCAGCACGACGGCGTGGTGACGGTGATGGTGAAGTGATCCGCGCAGGGCTTCGCCTAAGCACTACGAGAATATGACCGGAGGCATAAACTGTGGAGGGGGGGCGCCGCACACGGCTAACAATGGTTGGTGTGTGTTCTAGGCGCCCCCTCCCCACGTATATATAGGTGGCAGGGGGAGGGGAGCAGCCTTGGGGAGCGCCAAGTAGGAGGAATCCTACTTGGGGCCCTAGTCCAATTCGGCCCCGCCTTCCTTATTAACCAGAGGGGAAAGGAAAGAGAGGGGGGAGGGAAGGAAGGGGGAGGCCGAATCCTCCCCTTTCCTTCTCCCTTCTCCTCTTTCCTTCTCTTCCTATTTCGGCCCATATGGGGGCGCAGCAGCCCCTGCTGGCTATTGTGTTTTCCTTCTTGGCCCATTAGGCCCATATCTTTTGCCGGGGGTGCCCGAAACCCCTTCCGGTGACCCGATATGTACCCGGTACCATCCGGAACACTTCCGGTGTCCGAATACCATCGTCCTATATATCAATCTTTACCTCTCGACCATTTCGAGACTCCTCGTCATGTCCGTGATCTCATCCGGGACTCCGAACAACATTCGGTTACCAAATCACATAACTCATATAATACAAAATCGTCATCGAACGTTAAGCGTGCGGACCCTACGGGTTCGAGAACTATGTAGACATGACCGAGACACTTCTCCGGTCAATAACCAATAGCGGAACCTGGATGCTCATATTGGCTCCTACATATTCTACAAAGATCTTTATCGGTCGAACCGTTATGACAACATACGTTATTCCCTTTGTCCATCGGTATGTTACTTGCCTGAGATTCGATTGTCGGTATCTTCATACCTAGTTCAATCTCGTTACCGGCAAGTCTCTTTACTCGTTCCATAATACATCATCCTGTAACTAACTCATTAGTCACTTTGCTTGCAAGGCTTCTTATGATGTGCATTACCCCCCGAGAGGGCCCAGAGATACCTCTCCGATACACGGAGTGACAAATCCTAATCTTAATCTATGCCAACCCAACAAACACCTTCGGAGACACCTATAGAGCATCTTTATAATCACCCAGTTACGTTGTGATGTTTGATAGCACACAAAGTGTTCCTCCGGTATTCGGGAGTTGCATAATCTCATAGTCAGAGGAACATGTATAAGTCATGAAGAAAGCAATAGCAATAAAAATAAACGATCAATATGCTAAGCTAACGGATGGGTCTTGTCCATCACATCATTCTCTAATGATGTGATCCTGTTCGTCAAATGACAACACATGTCTATGGTTAGGAAACATAACCATCTTTGATAAACAAGCTAGTCAAGTAGAGGCATACTAGGGACACTCTGTTTGTCTATGTATTCACACATGTACTAAGTTTCCAGTTAATACAATTCTAGCATGAATAATAAACATTTATCATGATATAAGGAAATATAAATAATAACTTTATTATTGCCTCTAGGGCATATTTCCTTCAGTCTTTCACTTGCACTAGAGTCAATAATCTAGATTACATAGTAATGATTCTAACACCCATGGAGTCTTGGTGCTGATCATGTTTTGCTCGTGGAAGAGGCTTAGTCAACGGGTCTGCAACATTCAGATCCGTATGTATTTTGTAAATCTCTATGTCTCCCTCCTTGACTTGATCGCAGATGGAATTGAAGCGTCTCTTGATGTGTTTGGTTTTTCTGTGAAATCTGGATTCCTTCGCCAAGGCAATTGCTCCAGTATTGTCACAAAAGATTTTTATTGGACTCGATGCATTAGGTATTACACCTAGATCGGATATGAACTCCTTCATCCAGACTCCTTCATTTGCTGCTTTTGAAGCAGCTATATACTCCGCTTCACACGTAGATCCCGCCACGACGCTCTGCTTGGAACTGCACCAACTGATAGCTCCACCATTCAATATAAATACGTATCCGGTTTGTGACTTAGAGTCATCCGGATCAGTGTCAAAGCTAGCATCGACGTAACCATTTACGATGAGCTCTTTGTCACCTCCATAAACGAGAAACATATCCTTAGTCCTTTGTAGGTATTTCAGGATGTTCTTGACCGCTGTCCAGTGATCCACTCCTGGATTACTTTGGTACCTTCCTGCCAAACTTATAGCAAGGCACACATCAGGTCTGGTACACAGCATAGCATACATGATAGAACCTATGGCTGAGGCATAGGGAATGACTTTCATTTTTTCTCTATCTTCTGCAGTGGTCGGGCATTGAGTCTTACTCAACTTCACACCTTGCAACACAGGCAAGAACCCTTTTTTTGACTGATCCATTTTGAACTTCTTCAAAACTTTATCAAGGTACGTGCTTTGTGAAAGTCCTATTAAGCGTCTTGATCTATCCCTATAGATCTTGATGCCCAATATATAAGCAGCTTCACCGAGGTCTTTCATTGAAAAATTCTTATTCAAGTATCCTTTTATGCTATCCAGAAATTATGTATCATTCCCCCCCCCCCCCCCCCCCCCCCCCCCCCCCCCCCCCCCCCCCCCCCCCCCCCCCCCCCCCCCCCCCCCCCCCCCCCCCCCCCCCCCCCCCCCCCCCCCCCCCCCCCCCCCCCCCCCCCCCCCCCCCCCCCCCCCCCCCCCCCCCCCCCCCCCCCCCCCCCCCCCCCCCCCCCCCCCCCCCCCCCCCCCCCCCCCCCCCCCCCCCCCCCCCCCCCCCCCCCCCCCCCCCCCCCCCCCCCCCCCCCCCCCCCCCCCCCCCCCCCCCCCCCCCCCCCCCCCCCCCCCCCCCCCCCCCCCCCCCCCCCCCCCCCCCCCCCCCCCCCCCCCCCCCCCCCCCCCCCCCCCCCCCCCCCCCCCCCCCCCCCCCCCCCCCCCCCCCCCCCCCCCCCCCCCCCCCCCCCCCCCCCCCCCCCCCCCCCCCCCCCCCCCCCCCCCCCCCCCCCCCCCCCCCCCCCCCCCCCCCCCCCCCCCCCCCCCCCCCCCCCCCCCCCCCCCCCCCCCCCCCCCCCCCCCCCCCCCCCCCCCCCCCCCCCCCCCCCCCCCCCCCCCCCCCCCCCCCCCCCCCCCCCCCCCCCCCCCCCCCCCCCCCCCCCCCCCCCCCCCCTAAGCTAACGGATGGGTCTTGTCCATCACATCATTCTCCTAATGATGTGATCTCGTTATCAAATGACAACTCATGTCCATGGTTAGGAAACCTTAACCATCTTTGATCAATGAGCTAGACAAGTAGAGGCTCACTAGGGACACAGTGTTTGTCTATGTATTCACACATGTATTTAGGTTTCCGATCAATACAATTCTAGCATGAATAATAAACATTTATCATGAATAAGGAAATATAAAATAACAACTTTATTATTGCCTCTAGGGCATATTTCCTTCAGTCTTCCACTTGCACTAGAGTCAATAATCTAGATTACATTGTAATGATTCTAACACCCATGGAGTCTTGGTGCTGATCATGTTTTGCTCGTGGAAGAGGCTTAGTCAACGGGTCTGCTACATTCAGATCCGTATGTATTTTGCAAATCTCTATGTCTCCCTCCTTGATTTGATCACGGATGGAGTTGAAGCGTCTCTTGATGTGCTTGGTTCTTTTGTGAAATCTGGATTCATTCGCTAAGGCAATTGCTCCAGTATTGTCACAAAAGATTTTCATTGGACCCGATGCACTAGGTATTACACCTAGATCAGATATGAACTCCTTCATCCAAACTCCTTCATTTGCTGCTTTCGAAGCAGCTATGTACTCCGCTTCACACGTAGATCCCGCCACGACGCTCTGCTTGGAACTGCACCAACTGACAGCTCCACCATTCAATATAAATACGTATCCGGTTTGTGACTTAGAGTCATCCGGATCAGTGTCAAAACTAGCATCGACGTAACCATTTACGACGAGCTCTTTGTCACCTCCATAAACGAGAAACATATCCTTAGTCCTTTTCAGGTACTTCAGGATGTTCTTGACCGCTGTCCAGTGATCCACTCCTGGATTACTTTGGTACCTCCCTGCCAAACTTATGGCAAGGCACACATCAGGTATGGTACACAGCATAGCATACGTGATAGAACCTATGGCTGAAGCATAGGGAATGACTTTCATTTTCTCTCTATCTTCTGCAGTGGTCGGGCATCCCCCCCCCCCCCCCCCCCCCCCCCCCCCCCCCCCCCCCCCCCCCCCCCCCCCCCCCCCCCCCCCCCCCCCCCCCCCCCCCCCCCCCCCCCCCCCCCCCCCCCCCCCCCCCCCCCCCCCCCCCCCCCCCCCCCCCCCCCCCCCCCCCCCCCCCCCCCCCCCCCCCCCCCCCCCCCCCCCCCCCCCCCCCCCCCCCCCCCCCCCCCCCCCCCCCCCCCCCCCCCCCCCCCCCCCCCCCCCCCCCCCCCCCCCCCCCCCCCCCCCTATTAGAAATGCTACAGAGCTCCCACTCACTTTCTTGTAAATACAGGCTTCTTCGAAAGTCTGTATAAAACCATATGCTTTGATTACCTCATCAAAGCGTATATTCCAACTCCGAGATGCTTGCACCAGTCCATAGATGGATCACTGGAGCTTGCACACTTTGTTAGTACCTTTAGGATCGACAAAACCTTCTGGTTGCATCATATACAACTCTTCTTTAAGAAATCCATTAAGGAATGCAGTTTTGACGTCCATTTGCAATATTTCATAATCATAAAATGCGGCAATTGCTAACATGATTCATACGGACTTAAGCATCGCTATGGGTGAGAAAGTCTCATCGTAGTCAACTCCTTGAACTTGTCGAAAACCTTTTGCGACAAGTCGAGCTTTGTAGATAGTAACATTACCATCGGCGTCAGTCTTCTTCTTGAAGATCCATTTATTCTCTATGGCTCGCCGATCATCGGGCAAGTCCATCAAAGTCCACACTTTGTTCTCATACATGGATCCTATCTCAGATTTCATGGCCTCAAGCCATCTGTCGGAATCTGGGCTCATCATAGCTTCTTCATAGTTCATAGGTTCGCCTTGGTCTAGTAACATGACTTCCAGTACAGGATTCCCGTACCACTCTGGTGCGGATCGTGTTCTGGTTGACCTACGAGGTTCTGTAGTAACTTGATCTGACGTTTCATGATCATCATCATTAGCTTCCTCTCTAGTTGGTGTAGGCATCACGGGAACGGATTTCTCTGATGAACTATTTTCCAATTCGAGAGAAGGTACGATTACCTCATCAAGTTATACTTTCCTCCCACTCACTTCTTTCAAGAGAAAATCCTTCTCTAGAAAGGATCCATTCTTAGCAACAAAGATCTTGCCTTCGGATCTGTGGTAGAAGGTGTACCCAACAGTTTCTTTTGGGTATCCTATGAAGACGCACTTCTCCGATTTGGGTTCGAGCTTATCAGGTTGAAGTTTTTTCACATAAGCATCGCAACCCCAAACTTTACGAAACGACAGCTTAGGTTTCTTGCCAAACCATAGTTCATACGGTGTCGTCTCAACGGATTTAGATCCCCCCCCCCCCCCCCCCCCCCCCCCCCCCCCCCCCCCCCCCCCCCCCCCCCCCCCCCCCCCCCCCCCCCCCCCCCCCCCCCCCCCCCCCCCCCCCCCCCCCCCCCCCCCCCCCCCCCCCCCCCCCCCCCCCCCCCCCCCCCCATGTGTATCACCACATTCGAGATTCAACAAAAAGATAGTGGTAAATCGGTAAGAGACATCATAGATCGCACCATATCTAATAAAGTACGGTTATGACGTTCGGACACACCATTACGCTGTGGTGTTCCAGGTGGCGTGAGTTGTGAAACTATTCCACATTGTTTTAAATGAAGGCCAAACTCATAACTCAAATATTCGCCTCCGCGATCAGATCGTAGAAACTTTATTTTCTTGTTATGATGATTCTCTACTTCACTCAGAAATTCTTTGAACTTTTCAAATGTTTCAGACTTGTGTTTCTTCAAGTAGATATACCCATATTTGCTCAAATCATCTGTGAAGGTCAGAAAATAACGATACCCGCCGCATGCATCAACACTCATCGGACTGCATACATCAGTATATATTATTTCCAATAAGTCATTAGCTCGCTCCGTTGTTCCGGAGAACGGAGTTTTAGTCATCTTGCCCATGAGGCATGGTTCGCAAGTATCAAATGATTCATAATCAAGTGATTCCAAAAGCCCATCTGCATGGAGTTTCTTCATGCGCTTTACACCAATATGACCTAAACGGCAGTGCCACAAATATGTTGCACTATCATTATCAACTTTGCATCTTTTGGCATCAATATTATGAATATGTGTATCACCACATTCGAGATTCAACAAAAATAGACCACTCTTCAAGGGTGCATGACCATAAAAGATATTACTCATATAAATAGAACAACCATTATTCTCTGATTTAAATGAATAACCGTCTCGCACTAAATAAGATAGAGATATAATGTTCATGCTCAACGCTGGCACCAAATAAAAATTATTCAGGTCTAAAACTAATCCCGAAGGTAGATGTAGAGGTAGCGTGCCGACGGCGATCACATCGACCTTGGAACCATTCCTGACGCACATCGTCACCTCGTCCTTAGCCAATCTTCGTTTAATCCGTAGCTCCTGTTTTGAGTTACAAATATGAGCAACCGAACCAGTATCAAATACCCAGGTGCTACTACGAGCATTAGTAAGGTACACATCAATAACATGTATATCAAATATACCTTTGTTCACTTTGCCATCCTTCTTATCCGCCAAATACTTGGGGCAGTTCTGCTTCCAGTGACCAGTCCCTTTGTAGTAGAAGCACTCAGTTTCAGGCTTGGGTCCAGCTTTGGGCTTCTTCCCGGGAGTGGCAACTTGCCTGCCATTCTTCTTGAAGTTCCCCCTCTTTCCTTTGCCCTTTTTCTTGAAACTAGTGGTCTTGTTAACCATCAACACTTGATGCTCCTTCATGATTTCTACCTCCGCAGCTTTGAGCATTGCGAAGAGCTCGGGAATTGTCTTCTCCGTCCCTTGCATATTATAGTTCATCACGAAGCCTTTGTAGCTTGGTGGCAGTGATTGGAGAACTCTGTCAATAACACTATCATATGGAAGATTAACTCCCAGCTGAGTCAAGTGATTATGATATCCAGACATTCTGACCCCCCCCCCCCCCCCCCCCCCCCCCCCCCCCCCCCCCCCCCCCCCCCCCCCCCCCCCCCCCCCCCCCCCCCCCCCCCCCCCCCCCCCCCCCCCCCCCCCCCCCCCCCCCCCCCCCCCCCCCCCCCCCCCCCCCCCCCCCCCCCCCCCCCCCCCCCCCCCCCGATTCTAAGCCGTAAAGCATGGCACACTGAACTATCGAGTAGTCATCAGATCGAGCTTGCCAGATGTTCATAACATCAGCATCTGCTCCTGCAGCAGGCCTTTCACCTAGCGGTGCATCAAGGACATAATTCTTCTATGTAGCAATGAGGATAATCCTCAAGTTACGGACCCAGTCCGTGTAGTTGCTACCATCATCTTTTAACTTAGCTTTCTCTAGGAATGCATTAAAATTCAAGGGAACGGTAGGACGGGCCATTGATCTACAACATGGATATGCAAATACTATCAAGACTAAGTTCATGATAAATTAAGTTCAATTAATCAAATTACTAAAGAACTCCCACTTAGATAGACATCCCTCAAGTCATCTAAATGATACGTGATCCAAATCAACTAAACCATGTCCGATCATCACGTGAGATGGAGTAGTCATCAATGGTGAACATCTCTATGTTGATCATATCTACTATATGATCCACGTTCGACCTTTCGGTCTCCAGTGTTCCGAGGCCATGTCTGTACATGTTAGGCTCGTCAAGTTTAACCCAAGTATTTCGCATGTGCAAAACTGTCTTGCACCCGTTGTATTTTAACGTAGAGTCTATCACACCCGATCATCACGTGGTGTCTCAACATGACGAACTGTCGCAACGGTGCATACTCAGGGAGAACACTCATACCTTGAAATTTAGTGAAGGGATCATCTTATAATGCTACCGCCGTACTAAGCAAAATAAGATGCATAAAAGATAAACATCACATGCAATCAAAATATGTGACATGATATGGCCATCACCATCTTGTGCTTTTGATCTCCATCTCCAAAGCATCGTCATGATCTCCATCGTCACCGGCTCGACACCTTGATCTCCGTCGTTGCGTCGTGGTCGTCTCGCCAACTATTGCTTATACAACTATCGCTAACGCATAGTGATAAAGTAAAGCAATTACATGGCATTTGCATTTCATACAATAAAGCCACAACCATAAGGCTCCTGCCAGTTGCCGATAACTTTTACAAAACATGATCATCCCCCCCCCCCCCCCCCCCCCCCCCCCCCCCCCCCCCCCCCCCCCCCCCCCCCCCCCCCCCCCCCCCCCCCCCCCCCCCCCCCCCCCCCCCCCCCCCCCCCCCCCCCCCCCCCCCCCCCCCCCCCCCCCCCCCCCCCCCCCCCCCCCCCCCCCCCCCCCCCCCCCCCCCCCCCCCCCCCCCCCCCCCCCCCCCCCCCCCCCCCCCCCCCCCCCCCCCCCCCCCCCCCCCCCCCCCCCCCCCCCCCCCCCCCCCCCCCCCCCCCCCCCCCCCCCCCCCCCCCCCCCCCCCCCCCCCCCCCCCCCCCCCCCCCCCCCCCCCCCCCCCCCCCCCCCCCCCCCCCCCCCCCCCCCCCCCCCCCCCCCCCCCCCCCCCCCCCCCCCCCCCCCCCCCCCCCCCCCCCCCCCCCCCCCCCCCCCCCCCCCCCCCCCCCCCCCCCCCCCCCCCCCCCCCCCCCCCCCCCCCCCCCCCCCCCCCCCCCCCCCCCCCCCCCCCCCCCCCCCCCCCCCCCCCCCCCCCCCCCCCCCCCCCCCCCCCCCCCCCCCCCCCCCCCCCCCCCCCCCCCCCCCCCCCCCCCCCCCCCCCCCCCCCCCCCCCCCCCCCCCCCCCCCCCCCCCCCCCCCCCCCCCCCCCCCCCCCCCCCCCCCCCCCCCCCCCCCCCCCCCCCCCCCCCCCCCCCCCCCCCCCCCCCCCCCCCCCCCCCCCCCCCCCCCCCCCCCCCCCCCCCCCCCCCCCCCCCCCCCCCCCCCCCCCCCCCCCCCCCCCCCCCCCCCCCCCCCCCCCCCCCCCCCCCCCCCCCCCCCCCCCCCCCCCCCCCCCCCCCCCCCCCCCCCCCCCCCCCCCCCCCCCCCCCCCCCCCCCCCCCCCCCCCCCCCCCCCCCCCCCCCCCCCCCCCCCCCCCCCCCCCCCCCCCCCCCCCCCCCCCCCCCCCCCCCCCCCCCCCCCCCCCCCCCCCCCCCCCCCCCCCCCCCCCCCCCCCCCCCCCCCCCCCCCCCCCCCCCCCCCCCCCCCCCCCCCCCCCCCCCCCCCCCCCCCCCCCCCCCGCTTCATCCAACAATACCGCCGAATCAAAATAAGACGTTGGTGGTAAGCAGTGTAACACCCCTATGTAATAGCCACTGTGATCATCTACAAATAAAGCCAAGTCACTTTCATTAGCAGTGCCTAGCCACTTGGATTTAAGATTCAATTCTAATCCTTCTTCTAAAATCAACTTAAATTCAAAAGTGCAAAATAAATTTGCTCAAACACTGTTGAAAAAATGTTCATTAAATAACAAATAATCCAGAGACAAGTTTAGAATGGTAACCAACATTAAATGGATTGGATAGTTAACTCTAACAACCCCAAACAGTGGCTAAAAACAACCTTTAATGACCTTTTAACTAATCCAAAATAAATATGAAATAGTATTTGTCCCAAACTAATTTTTGGTGATAGGATATATTGCACTGTGATTTATGAGCTAGGTAACACATTTTACAAAATTCATTTAGGGCCCAAACAATTAGCAAAACAGAGTTGCAAAGAAAGTAGAAAAAAAAAATGAGAAAAGGCCACTATGCACCAGCTTAAGTGCACAGTGCCTGGAGCCCAGCCCACCTGGCCCAACTCCCTCTCTCTCCTTCGTCGTGTCGGCCGCGCCCTGGCCGAGCGCGCGCGCGTCGGCGAAACGCCGACACGCCGACGCCACCGACGCTACAGGAGCGGCGGGAGGCGATAAGGTTCGGCCACCCACTCGCTTGGCCTGCCCGCGCTCACTTTCCCCTCCTCCCTCTCTCTCTCCCTCGCCCAGATCCACCTCAACAGAGCGCAACCGCCGCTGCTCTCCGTCAACCTCGCGGCCACCGGCGACCCCACGCCCGTCGACCATGTCCGCCAGCTCCGCCGCAGTTCGCCACGTCTCCTGGTGGCCCTAGGTGGAGCCGGAGGGCTCAGCAACGGCGAACCCCCTTTCGACCGCATCTTCGATCGCCGCCGCCTTCTTCGTCTCCGGCGCCGGCCGCTGCTGCTCCTAAACCATCAACGGCTTTTCATAGCCACCCAGTGAGCTCCACCCCTTCCTCCCCACCTTCCTGCGATGCCCTGTGCCGCCCGTAGCCGCCGTGCCAGTGTTGCCCAAATGGAGCTCCGCCGTCGTTTGCCTTGTCATCTTTGTGGCCACTATCGAGCTCGCCTGAGCTCGCAAACGTGCTCACCGTCGCGATAGGAGTCGAACGCGCTAGCTGGCGTTGCTTGTCGTGCCCGTTTTCGCCGTTGCCAGCAACGCCCGAACGCCGCCGCCACC
>JAAAWM010009473.1:0-23855 GCA_036873465.1 Thinopyrum obtusiflorum | reverse complement strand
GGATCCATTTTTAGCAACGAATATCTTTCCTTCGGATCTGTGATAGAAGGTGCACCCAACAGTTTCCTTTGGGTATTCTATGAAGACGCACTTCTCTGATTTGGGTTTGAGCTTATCAGGATGAAACCTTTTCACATAAGCATCATAGCCCCAAACTTTAAGAAACGACAACTTGGGTTTCTTGCTAAACCACAGTTCATATGGTGTCGTCTCAACGGATTTAGATGGTGCCCTTTTAACGTGAATGCAGCTGTCTCTAATGCATAACCCCAAAACAACCATGGTAAATCAGTAAGAGACATCATAGATCGCACCATATCCAATAAAGTGCGGTTACGACATTCGGACACACCATAACGTTGTGGTGTTCCAGGTGGCGTGAGCTGTGAAACTATTCCACATTGTTTTAATTGAAGACCAAACTCGTAACTCAAATATTCGTCTCCGCGATCAGATCGCAGAAACTTTATTTTCTTGTTACGATGATTTTTCCACTTCACTCTGAAATTCTTTGAACCTTTCAACTATTTCAGACTTATGTTTCATCAAGTAGATATACCCATATCTGCTCAAATCATCTTGTGAAGGTCAGAAAATAACGATACTTGCCATGAGCATCAACACTCATTGGGTCGCATACATCGGTATGTATTATTTCCAATAAGTCAGTAGCTTGTTCCATTGTTCCGGAGAACGGAGTTTTAGTCATCTTGCCAAAAAGGCATGGTTCGCAAGCATCAAATGATTCATAACCAAGTGATTCCGAAAATCCATACACATGTATTATGTTTCCAGTTAATACAATTATAGCATGAATAATAAACATTTATCATGATATGAGGAAATAAATAATAACTTTATTATTGCCTCTAGGGCATATTTCCTTCAGTCTCCCACTTGCACTAGAGTCAATAATCTAGTTCACATCATCATGTGATTCAACATCAATATACACATCTGTATGTGATTAACACCCATAGTTCACATCGTCATGTGACCAACACCCGAAGGGTTTACTAAAGTCAATAATCTAGTTCACATCGCTATGTGATTAACACCCAAAGAGTACTAAGGTGTGATCATGTTTTTCTCATGAGAGAATCTTAGTCAACGGGTCTATCATATTTAGAGCCGTATGTATTTTGCAAATATTCTATGTCTACAATGCTATGCACGGAGCTACTCTAGCTAATTGCTCCCACTTTCAATATGTATCCATATTGAGACTTAGAGTCATCTGGATCGGTGTAGAAGCTTGCTTCATTGTAACTTTTTACGACGGGCTCTTTTATCACCTCCATAATCGAGAAACATCTCCTTAGTCCTCACTAAGGATATTCTTGACCGTTGTCCAGTGATCTACTCTTAGATCAAAATTGTATTCCTTTGTCAAACTTAGAGCAAGGTATACAATAGATCTGGTTCACAGCATAGCATACTTTATAGAACCTATGACTGAGGCATAGGGAATGACTTTTCATTCTCTTTCTATTTTCTGCCATGGTCGGGTCTTGAGTCTTACTCAATTTCACACCTTTGCATCACAGTCAAGAACTCCTTCTTTGACTGTTCTATTTTGAACTATTTCAAAATTTATCAAGGTATGTACTCATTGAAAAAATCTTATCAAGCGTCTTGATCTATCTATATAAATCTTGATGCTCAATGTGTAAGCAGCTTCACCGAGGTCTTTCTTTGAAAAACTTTTATTCAAGTATCCGTTTATGCTATCCAGAAATTCTTTATCATTTCTGATCAACAATATGTCATCTACATATAGTATCAGAAATGCTACAGAGCTTCCACTCACTTTCTTGTAAATATAGGCTTCACCGCAAGTCTGTATAATACTATATGCTTTGATCAACTTATCAAAGTGTATATTCCAACTCTGAGATGCCTGCTCCAGTCCATAGACGGATCGCTGGAGCATGATCACTTTGTTAGCACCTATAGGATTGACAAAACCTTCTGGTCGTATCATATACAACTCTTCTTTAATAAATCCATTAAGGAATGTAGTTTTGATATCCATTTGCCAAATTTCATAAAATGTGGCAATTGCTAACATGATTCGGACAGACTCAAGCATCGCTACAGTTGAGAAAATCTCATTGTAGTCAACACCTTGAACTTGTCAAAAACCTTTTTCTGACAAGTCGAGCTTTGTAGATAGTAACACTACTATCAACGTCCGTCTTCCTCTTGAAGATCCATTTATTTTCTATGGTTTGCCGATCATCGGGAAAGTCCACCAAAGTCCACACTTTGTTCTCATACATGGATCCTATCTCAGATTTCATGGCCTCCAGCCATTTCGCGAAATCTGGGCTCATCATCGCTTCCTCATAGTTCGTAGGTTTATCATGGTCTAGTAACATGACTTTCAGGATTACCGTACCACTCTGGTGCGGACTGTACTCTAGAAGACCTATGATGTTCTGTAGTAACTTGATCTGAAGTTTCATGATCATCATCATTAGCTTCCTCACTAATTGGTGTAGGAATCACTGGAACTGATTTCAGTGATGAACTATTTTCCAATTCGGGAGAAGGTACAGTTACCTCATCAAGTTCTACTTTCCTCCCACTCAATTCTTTCGAGAGAAACTCCTCTAGAAAGCCCCCCCCCCCCCCCCCCCCCCCCCCCCCCCCCCCCCCCCCCCCCCCCCCCCCCCCCCCCCCCCCCCCCCCCCCCCCCCCCCCCCCCCCCCCCCCCCCCCCCCCCCCCCCCCCCCCCCCCCCCCCCCCCCCCCCCCCCCCCCCCCCCCCCCCCCCCCCCCCCCCCCCCCCCCCCCCCCCCCCCCCCCCCCCCCCCCCCCCCCCCCCCCCCCCCCCCCCCCCCCCCCCCCCCCCCCCCCCCCCCCCCCCCCCCCCCCCCCCCCCCCCCCCCCCCCCCCCCCCCCCCCCCCCCCCCCCCCCCCCCCCCCCCCCCCCCCCCCCCCCCCCCCCCCCCCCCCCCCCCCCCCCCCCCCCCCCCCCCCCCCCCCCCCCCCCCCCCCCCCCCCCCCCCCCCCCCCCCCCCCCCCCCCCCCCCCCCCCCCCCCCCCCCCCCCCCCCCCCCCCCCCCCCCCCCCCCCCCCCCCCCCCCCCCCCCCCCCCCCCCCCCCCCCCCCCCCCCCCCCCCCCCCCCCCCCCCCCCCCCCCCCCCCCCCCCCCCCCCCCCCCCCCCCCCCCCCCCCCCCCCCCCCCCCCCCCCCCCCCCCCCCCCCCCCCCCCCCCCCCCCCCCCCCCCGCATCCAGGTTCCACTATTGGTTATTGACCAGAGAGGTGTCTCGGTCATGTCTGCAACTTTACACCTCAACCCTCCACTGCGTTGCAACTGTTGGTGACCCCTTGGCCATATAAAAGGAGGCCCATTGCAACTGCTACAGGAGGGGGGACTTTGGAGAACATTCTCGGCCCATTCTGCATGCGCAGCTGCTCCACGAACGCACTGTTCATCGCGAGCGCTCCTGAAGCTTGGGCTCAAGAACATCCAAATAATCAAACAAGGCAGGAGTAGGGTTTTACGCATCCGTGCGGCCCGAACCTGGGTAAAATCTTTGTGTGCTCGTCCGCGCCGCTCGCCCGATCTGCTCTTTGTGCGATCCTCTCCCCCCGCCGAACCGTAAAGGGGCCTACTCGCTGGTCCCATAGGTGATCGTGGATTAGTTCCCCGACAACACGCCTGGGTGGTTGGGAGGAGTCGAGGAGCGCCGAGGAAAGCAGAACACCGAGGGGGATCGGCGGTGAGCTCCGGTGCAAAACGCCGGCCAGAGGCCTGCCCGACCTATCCGTGGTCTTCTACGCAATGTTTTGAGGTCAGAGGAGGAGGTTGGGTTGGTCAGAGAAGCTCGGGAGGGGTCCTATATATAGGCGTGGGCATGGACGGGTCGAGATCACCGGAGAGGCTTCTGGAGCGGCGAGCAGCGACGAATGGGGCTCAGGTTGATGGGAGGGGTCGAGGAGCTCACGCGCACACAATGGAGTGGTGGTGCCAAGCATAGGACGCGGGAGGGAGATGGCTCGGGCACACAGGCGCATTGTGCCCTCTGCTCCGCCATGTCCGCGTCTGCAGCGGCTGTCGCCGGCGTCGGGGAGCTCCAGCGAGTGGTCAGGGGGGCGAGTCGAGATAGATGGAGGTGAATGACATGCTAGAATGGCCGGAGGCGGGCGCACGGGCGGCGCAGTGGCTCTGCCAGCGCTCAGAGCGCATTGAACGCACGCCTGACACGCTGGACTCACGCGGTCACCGCGTGCACTGGTGCAACGCGGTGCACCTGAGTGGCGAAATCATGCCCGGTGGCTTGTCCATGCAGTGTTTAGTCTCTCTAAGGTGTTGGATCAAAGCTAGGTCGACAGGAGGTGACTAGAGCTCCTTGGCAAGTTTCTGGACAAAAACTGTTGAGGTCATTTGAGAGAATTCTAGAGAGAGTTAGGTGCTGAAACTTGGGGGTTAAGAGTTAGTTAGGAAGGTCATCAAGCTATAAAAATTTCAGCTCAAGGAGATAAGTCAAAAATATACTTCCTTCACAAAGTACCATTTCTGACTAGAATGGAAATGATTTTCTATAGCAAAAATATTCCACATGACCATAGGATATTTTTGTATAGGAAGATGAGGCATGGTTCAAAGAATATTTGGGAATTTTCTTGGATTTTTGGAAGCAAGAAAAATAGGGGTTGCTTTGGAGCAGAAGTGAAAATCATTCATTTTCAAAGGGAAAATGAATATTTGCCTTTGAGAAAAATATTCCCATGGCAATATTTTGAGATATAAGAGATCAAGAGATGTTTTTGAGAGTGAGGGGAGTCACTTGGGTGAAAATCAAAATAATGCCCAAGTGCTAAGTCCAATTGAGTTAATTCAAAAACTCAGATTCAAACCAAATTTGCAATAAACACCAGAGAAAGATTTTGAAGGAAATATGCCCTTAGGATGAATCTCATCCTCGAGATTTGGCTGCTCGGGAAACAACTCAAGGCATTTTGTTCTCAAAAAGTCCTCTTTCCCAGGTAGCTTCACTCTCGGTATGGTGTTCCCACTACACCTTATAAAACTTAACTGACTTGCTGCGGGTGACTCTTTCCATCTCATCCAGTATTCGAAAAGGTTTTGAAGGAAATATGCCCTAGAGGCAATGATAAAGTTGCTATTTTATATTTCCTTATATCATGATAAATGTTTATTATTCATGCTAGAATTGTATTAACCGGAATCTTAATACATGTGTGGATACATAGACAAAACACCGTGTCCCTAGTAAGCCTCTACTAGACTAGCTCGTTAATCAAAGATGGTTAAGGTTCCTAACCATAAACATATGTTGTCATTTGATGAACGGGATCACATCATTAGGAGAATGATGTGATGGACAAGACCCATCCGTTAGCTTACCATATTGATCGTTCAGTTTTATTGCTATTGCTTTCTTCATGTCAAATACATATTCCTTCGACTATGAGATTATGCAACTGCCGGATACCAGAGGAATGCCTTGTGTGCTATCAAACTTCACAACGTAACTGGGTGATTATAAAGATGCTCTACAGGTATCTCCGAAGGTGTTTGTTGGGTTGGCATAGATCGAGATTAGGATTTGTCACTCCGAGTATCGGAGAGGTATCTCTGGGCCCTCTCGGTAATACACATCATAAGAAGCCTTGCAAGCAAAGTGACTAATGAGTTAGTTGCAGGATGATGTATTACGGAATGAGTAAAGAGACTTTACGGTAACAAGATTGAACTAGGTATGAAGATACCGACGATCGAATCTCGGGCAAGTAACATACCGATGGACAAAGGGAATAACGTATGTTGTCATAACGGTTCGACCGATAAAGATCTTTGTAGAATATGTAGGAGCCAATATGAGCATCCAGGTTCCACTATTGGTTATTGACCAGAGAGGTGTCTCGGTCATGTCTACATAGTTCTCGAACCCGTAGGGTCCGCACGCTTAACATTCGATGATGATATAGTATTATATGAGTTATGTGATTTGGTGACCGAATGTTGTTCGGTGTCCCGGATGAGATCACGGGCATGACGAGGAGTCTCGAAATGGTCGAGAGGTAAATATTGATATATAGGATGATTGTATTCGGACACTGTAAGTGTTCCGGAGGGTATCGGGTACTTATCGGGTCACCGGAAGGTGTTTCGGGTACCCCCGGCAATCCTATGGGCCATATGGGCCTTGTGAAGGAACACACCAGCCCACAAGGGGCTGGTGCACCCTATAAGGCCATAGGAGGAGGAGAAGGAAAGGGGGAAGGGAAAGGAAAGTGTGGATTAGGATTCCCACTTCCTTCCCTCACCCCCCCTCTTCCCTTCCCCTTCATGTATACAAGGAAGGGGGAGGGCGAACCATGGCAGGAGCCCAAGTGGGATTTGGCCCCACTTGGGGCGCCCCTTGCCTCTCCCCTCTCCCTCCCACCTATATATATGAGGGGGGCACCTAGAACACACAACATCAATTGTTAGCCGTGTGCGGCGCCCCCCTCCACAGTTTACACCCCCGGTCATATTCTCGCGGTGCTTAGGCGAAGACCTACGCGGATCACTTCACCATCACCGTCACAACGCTGTCGTGTTGAAGGAACTCATCTACTTCCTCGACACCTTGCTGGATCAAGAAGGCGAGGGACGTCATCGCGCTGAATGTGTGCAGAACTCGGAGGTGCCGTATGTTCGGTGCTTGATTGGTCGGAGCTAGAAGAAGTTCGACTACATCAACCGCGTTGTCAAACGCTTCCACTTACGGTCTATGAGGGTACATAGACACACTCTCCCCCTCGATGCTATGCATCTCCTAGATAGATCTTGCGTGAGCGTAGGAATTTTTTTGAAATTGCATGCTATGTTTCCCAACAGGTTTCTCTTCATAAGTCAGGTCCTTAGCAAGTTCTATTTCTGCCATATCAGTCTGTTTCTCTGGTGGTGAGGTACACCTTCATAACTGCGATTCGTGGAAGACATCGTGTACTTCCGACAATTCGGGAGGAAGTTTCAATTGATATGCCACTATGCCAACCTTGTACATGACAGGGAACATGCCAATGTATCTTGGTGCAAGCTTTCCTCGAGTCTGAAACCTTTTTACTCCTTTCATGGGCGTGACTCATAGGTAGGCATATTCAGCTGGTTCAAAGCTGATCTGTCGGTGCTTGGAATCATAGTAGCTCTTTTGTCGAGACTTGGCTACTTGAAGTCTGTCTCAAATTTCTCTTACTTGTTTCTCAGCTTCCATCATCAAGTCAGCCCCGAAAATGCGGCTATCTCCGGTCTGGAACCAGTTTAACGGAGTACGACACTTGCGACCATACAGGGCTTCATAAGGTGACATCTTGAGACTGGTCTGATAGCTGTTGTTGTAAGAAAACTCCGCGTAAGGCAGACTGTCTTCCCATTTGGGTCCTTGAGCAAGGGCACATGCTCAGAGCATGTCTTTGAATATTTGGTTTACTCGCTCCATCTGTCTGTCTGTCTGAGGGTGATGAGATGTACTTCAGTGCTGTCCCCAAGGCTTGATGAAGGCGTGACCAGAATGCCGAGGTGAAAGAGATCCTCGGTCAGAGGTGATGGTTCTTGGCACTCCATGCAAACTGACTATTCTGGACACATAGAGTTGAGCTAATTGATCTGCCCGATATGTGGTCCGGATGGGAATGAAGTGGGCTACCTTGGTCAGCATGTCTACCACAACCCATACAACATCGTTTCCTCAAGAAGTTTTGGGAAGACCGGTGATGAAATCCATGCATACATCGTCCCATTTCCATTGCGGGACGGGTAAAGGTTGAAGTAGCCCGGCGGGTTTCTGATGTTCTGCCTTAACTTTGTTGCATATGTCACAGCAGGCGACAAAATATGCAATATCCTTCTTCATTCCATCCCACCAAAATATTTGCTTGAGGTCTTCATACATTTTGGTACCGCCTAGGTGGATCGAGTACGAAGATTCGTGTGCCTCCGTTAATATCTTCTTCCTCAGATCTTCTGTGTCTGGTATGCATATTCGACCTCGAAATCTTAGGGTACCTTGATCATCCACCAAGAAATCTTGAGTCTTGTCGGCTTGCATACGTGTAACATGGTGTTGTAGCAATGGATCCTCTGCTTGGGCCTTGCGAATCTCATCCTCAAGAGTGGGGGTGACTTCCAGCATAGCGGTGTAGTCCGCCTCAACAATGGTCAGGTCGAGCTGGGCCATCTCTTCTTGCAGCTCAGGAGGCAAAGATTCCATTAATGTGTTCAATCTAGCGGGTTTGCGGCTGAGAGCATCGGCAACCACATTAGCTTTCCTGGGATGGTAGTTTATGCCGAGGTCATAATCTTTGACCAACTCAAGCCATCTTCTTTGTCGGAGATTCAAGTCGGTTTGAGTGAATATGTATTTGAGACTTTTGTGGTCGGTGAATATTTGGCACCGCTTGCCAATGAGATAATGCCTCCAGATTTTTAAGGCATGCACCACCGCTGCTAATTCCAAGTCATGTGTAGGATAGTTTCCTTCCGCTGTTACGCACCGGTGCTATACAAACGGTTTTTAACCCCTTTCCGCGATGACATTTGGAACCGTTGCCAAGTGAGTGTGGGCGATAGGGGAGTCCTTCCCACACGACCCAGAAACCGTCGGGGATAGGGAGCCAAGATGCATATACAATACTCCTACTCGTTTGTGCTCGCATTGCCATCGCAGTCAGTATTCTATGGTGCTACGTTTACGATGCGCGGCCCATCACAAACGGTTCACTATTATAGAACGTGTATGATAAGCATACAATCACACACATTCGCTTTTCCCAAACCGTATGCGATAACTAATTAAGAAGATTAGCTAATCGTCGTACGAGTGTCGGACAGGATTACGAAACGTCAGGCCGTCATAACATCGTCGTACACGACAACTATCACACACACTATTCTGTGGTGCAACGTTTACGATGCATACTTCATCAGAAACTGTTCATGGTTGCGAATCGTGTATGATAAGGCAACTATCACAAACGTTTAGTTTGCCTGCACCGTTTGTGATTGTCGGATCTCGGGTTCCGGCAAAACCCTTAAGGTTCGAACTCTAGGGTGCGCGCGAAGATCTCTCCCTCACAAATCACGCCCTCACACGCTTCGCGATCTCTAGGTTAGCTCGATGAACTCACAACACAAGGGACACAAGATTTATACTGGTTCGGGCCACCCCCCCCCCCCCCCCCCCCCCCCCCCCCCCCCCCCCCCCCCCCCCCCCCCCCCCCCCCCCCCCCCCCCCCCCCCCCCCCCCCCCCCCCCCCCCCCCCCCCCCCCCCCCCCCCCCCCCCCCCCCCCCCCCCCCCCCCCCCCCCCCCCCCCCCCCCCCCCCCCCCCCCCCCCCCCCCCCCCCCCCCCCCCCCCCCCCCCCCCCCCCCCCCCCCCCCCCCCCCCCCCCCCCCCCCCCCCCCCCCCCCCCCCCCCCCCCCCCCCCCCCCCCCCCCCCCCCCCCCCCCCCCCCCCCCCCCCCCCCCCCCCCCCCCCCCCCCCCCCCCCCCCCCCCCCCCCCCCCCCCCCCCCCCCCCCCCCCCCCCCCCCCCCCCCCCCCCCCCCCCCCCCCCCCCCCCCCCCCCCCCCCCCCCCCCCCCCCCCCCCCCCCCCCCCCCCCCCCCCCCCCCCCCCCCCCCCCCCCCCCCCCCCCCCCCCCCCCCCCCCCCCCCCCCCCCCCCCCCCCCCCCCCCCCCCCCCCCCCCCCCCCCCCCCCCCCCCCCCCCCCCCCCCCCCCCCCCCCCCCCCCCCCCCCCCCCCCCCCCCCCCCCCCCCCCCCCCCCCCCCCCCCCCCCCCCCCCCCCCCCCCCCCCCCCCCCCCCCCCCCCCCCCCCCCCCCCCCCCCCCCCCCCCCCCCCCCCCCCCCCCCCCCCCCCCCCCCCCCCCCCCCCCCCCCCCCCCCCCCCCCCCCCCCCCCCCCCCCCCCCCCCCCCCCCCCCCCCCCCCCCCCCCCCCCCCCCCCCCCCCCCCCCCCCCCCCCCCCCCCCCCCCCCCCCCCCCCCCCCCCCCCCCCCCCCCCCCCCCCCCCCCCCCCCCCCCCCCCCCCCCCCCCCCCCCCCCCCCCCCCCCCCCCCCCCCCCCCCCCCCCCCCCCCCCCCCCCCCCCCCCCCCCCCCCCCCCCCCCCCCCCCCCCCCCCCCCCCCCCCCCCCCCCCCCCCCCCCCCCCCCCCCCCCCCCCCCCCCCCCCCCCCCCCCCCCCCCCCCCCCCCCCCCCCCCCCCCCCCCCCCCCCCCCCCCCCCCCCCCCCCCCCCCCCCCCCCCCCCCCCCCCCCCCCCCCCCCCCCCCCCCCCCCCCCCCCCCCCCCCCCCCCCCCCCCCCCCCCCCCCCCCCCCCCCCCCCCCCCCCCCCCCCCCCCCCCCCCCCCCCCCCCCCCCCCCCCCCCCCCCCCCCCCCCCCCCCCCCCCCCCCCCCCCCCCCCCCCCCCCCCCCCCCCCCCCCCCCCCCCCCCCCCCCCCCCCCCCCCCCCCCCCCCCCCCCCCCCCCCCCCCCCCCCCCCCCCCCCCCCCCCCCCCCCCCCCCCCCCCCCCCCCCCCCCCCCCCCCCCCCCCCCCCCCCCCCCCCCCCCCCCCCCCCCCCCCCCCCCCCCCCCCCCCCCCCCCCCCCCCCCCCCCCCCCCCCCCCCCCCCCCCCCCCCCCCCCCCCCCCCCCCCCCCCCCCCCCCCCCCCCCCCCCCCCCCCCCCCCCCCCCCCCCCCCCCCCCCCCCCCCCCCCCCCCCCCCCCCCCCCCCCCCCCCCCCCCCCCCCCCCCCCCCCCCCCCCCCCCCCCCCCCCCCCCCCCCCCCCCCCCCCCCCCCCCCCCCCCCCCCCCCCCCCCCCCCCCCCCCCCCCCCCCCCCCCCCCCCCCCCCCCCCCCCCCCCCCCCCCCCCCCCCCCCCCCCCCCCCCCCCCCCCCCCCCCCCCCCCCCCCCCCCCCCCCCCCCCCCCCCCCCCCCCCCCCCCCCCCCCCCCCCCCCCCCCCCCCCCCCCCCCCCCCCCCCCCCCCCCCCCCCCCCCCCCCCCCCCCCCCCCCCCCCCCCCCCCCCCCCCCCCCCCCCCCCCCCCCCCCCCCCCCCCCCCCCCCCCCCCCCCCCCCCCCCCCCCCCCCCCCCCCCCCCCCCCCCCCCCCCCCCCCCCCCCCCCCCCCCCCCCCCCCCCCCCCCCCCCCCCCCCCCCCCCCCCCCCCCCCCCCCCCCCCCCCCCCCCCCCCCCCCCCCCCCCCCCCCCCCCCCCCCCCCCCCCCCCCCCCCCCCCCCCCCCCCCCCCCCCCCCCCCCCCCCCCCCCCCCCCCCCCCCCCCCCCCCCCCCCCCCCCCCCCCCCCCCCCCCCCCCCCCCCCCCCCCCCCCCCCCCCCCCCCCCCCCCCCCCCCCCCCCCCCCCCCCCCCCCCCCCCCCCCCCCCCCCCCCCCCCCCCCCCCCCCCCCCCCCCCCCCCCCCCCCCCCCCCCCCCCCCCCCCCCCCCCCCCCCCCCCCCCCCCCCCCCCCCCCCCCCCCCCCCCCCCCCCCCCCCCCCCCCCCCCCCCCCCCCCCCCCCCCCCCCCCCCCCCCCCCCCCCCCCCCCCCCCCCCCCCCCCCCCCCCCCCCCCCCCCCCCCCCCCCCCCCCCCCCCCCCCCCCCCCCCCCCCCCCCCCCCCCCCCCCCCCCCCCCCCCCCCCCCCCCCCCCCCCCCCCCCCCCCCCCCCCCCCCCCCCCCCCCCCCCCCCCCCCCCCCCCCCCCCCCCCCCCCCCCCCCCCCCCCCCCCCCCCCCCCCCCCCCCCCCCCCCCCCCCCCCCCCCCCCCCCCCCCCCCCCCCCCCCCCCCCCCCCCCCCCCCCCCCCCCCCCCCCCCCCCCCCCCCCCCCCCCCCCCCCCCCCCCCCCCCCCCCCCCCCCCCCCCCCCCCCCCCCCCCCCCCCCCCCCCCCCCCCCCCCCCCCCCCCCCCCCCCCCCCCCCCCCCCCCCCCCCCCCCCCCCCCCCCCCCCCCCCCCCCCCCCCCCCCCCCCCCCCCCCCCCCCCCCCCCCCCCCCCCCCCCCCCCCCCCCCCCCCCCCCCCCCCCCCCCCCCCCCCCCCCCCCCCCCCCCCCCCCCCCCCCCCCCCCCCCCCCCCCCCCCCCCCCCCCCCCCCCCCCCCCCCCCCCCCCCCCCCCCCCCCCCCCCCCCCCCCCCCCCCCCCCCCCCCCCCCCCCCCCCCCCCCCCCCCCCCCCCCCCCCCCCCCCCCCCCCCCCCCCCCCCCCCCCCCCCCCCCCCCCCCCCCCCCCCCCCCCCCCCCCCCCCCCCCCCCCCCCCCCCCCCCCCCCCCCCCCCCCCCCCCCCCCCCCCCCCCCCCCCCCCCCCCCCCCCCCCCCCCCCCCCCCCCCCCCCCCCCCCCCCCCCCCCCCCCCCCCCCCCCCCCCCCCCCCCCCCCCCCCCCCCCCCCCCCCCCCCCCCCCCCCCCCCCCCCCCCCCCCCCCCCCCCCCCCCCCCCCCCCCCCCCCCCCCCCCCCCCCCCCCCCCCCCCCCCCCCCCCCCCCCCCCCCCCCCCCCCCCCCCCCCCCCCCCCCCCCCCCCCCCCCCCCCCCCCCCCCCCCCCCCCCCCCCCCCCCCCCCCCCCCCCCCCCCCCCCCCCCCCCCCCCCCCCCCCCCCCCCCCCCCCCCCCCCCCCCCCCCCCCCCCCCCCCCCCCCCCCCCCCCCCCCCCCCCCCCCCCCCCCCCCCCCCCCCCCCCCCCCCCCCCCCCCCCCCCCCCCCCCCCCCCCCCCCCCCCCCCCCCCCCCCCCCCCCCCCCCCCCCCCCCCCCCCCCCCCCCCCCCCCCCCCCCCCCCCCCCCCCCCCCCCCCCCCCCCCCCCCCCCCCCCCCCCCCCCCCCCCCCCCCCCCCCCCCCCCCCCCCCCCCCCCCCCCCCCCCCCCCCCCCCCCCCCCCCCCCCCCCCCCCCCCCCCCCCCCCCCCCCCCCCCCCCCCCCCCCCCCCCCCCCCCCCCCCCCCCCCCCCCCCCCCCCCCCCCCCCCCCCCCCCCCCCCCCCCCCCCCCCCCCCCCCCCCCCCCCCCCCCCCCCCCCCCCCCCCCCCCCCCCCCCCCCCCCCCCCCCCCCCCCCCCCCCCCCCCCCCCCCCCCCCCCCCCCCCCCCCCCCCCCCCCCCCCCCCCCCCCCCCCCCCCCCCCCCCCCCCCCCCCCCCCCCCCCCCCCCCCCCCCCCCCCCCCCCCCCCCCCCCCCCCCCCCCCCCCCCCCCCCCCCCCCCCCCCCCCCCCCCCCCCCCCCCCCCCCCCCCCCCCCCCCCCCCCCCCCCCCCCCCCCCCCCCCCCCCCCCCCCCCCCCCCCCCCCCCCCCCCCCCCCCCCCCCCCCCCCCCCCCCCCCCCCCCCCCCCCCCCCCCCATCATTGCTACTATCATCTTTCAACTTAGTTTTCTCTAGGAACATATAAAAAACATAGGGAGCTATACGCGAGCTATTGATCTACAACATAATTTGCAAATACTATCAGGACTAAGTTCATGATAAATTAAAGTTCAATTAATCAAATTACTTAAGAACTCCCACTTAGATAGACATCCCTCAAGTCATCTAAGTGATACGTGATCCAAATCAACTAATCCATGTCCGATCATCACGTGAGATGGAGTAGTCATCAATGGTGAACATCTCTATGTTGATCATATCTACTATATGATTCATGTTCGACCTTTCGGTCTCCAGTGTTCCGAGGCCATGTCTGTACATGCCAGGCTCGTCAAATTTAACCCAAGTATTTCGCATGTGCAAAACTGTCTTGCACCCGTTGTATGTGAACGTAGAGTCTATCACACCCGATCATCACGTGGTGTCTCAACACGACGAACTGTCGCAACGGTGCATATTCAGAGAGAACACTTATACCTTGAAATTTAGTTAAGGGATCATCTTATAATGCTACCGTCGTACTAAGCAAAATAAGATGCATAAAAGATAAACATCACATGCAATCAAAAAAATGTGACATGATATGGCCATCATCATCTTGTGCTTTTGATCTCCATCTTCAAAGCATCGTCATGATCTCCATCGTCACCGGCTCGACACCTTGATCTCCATCGTAGCGTTGTGGTCGTCTCGACAACTATTGCTTCTACAACTATCGCTAGCGCATAGTGATAAAGTAAAGCAATTACATGGCGTTTGCATTTCATAAAAAAAAAGACAACCATAAGGCTCCTGCCGGTTGTCAGATATCTTACAAAACATGATCATCTCATACAATAACGTTTATCACATCATGTCTTGACCATACCCCCCCCCCCCCCCCCCCCCCCCCCCCCCCCCCCCCCCCCCCCCCCCCCCCCCCCCCCCCCCCCCCCCCCCCCCCCCCCCCCCCCCCCCCCCCCCCCCCCCCCCCCCCCCCCCCCCCCCCCCCCCCCCCCCCCCCCCCCCCCCCCCCCCCCCCCCCCCCCCCCCCCCCCCCCCCCCCCCCCCCCCCCCCCCCCCCCCCCCCCCCCCCCCCAGACACCCGCCAGCCACCTTTATGCAAAACTAGTTGCATGTCTGTCGGTGGAATCGGTCTCATGTGCGTGGACATGCAAGGTTGGTCCGGGCCGCTTCATCCCACAATACCGCCGAATCAAAATAAGACGTTGGTGGTAAGAAGTATGACTATCACCGCCCACAACTCTTTGTGTTCTACTCGTGCATATCATCTACGCATAGACCTGGCTCGGATGCCACTGTTGGGAAACATTGCATGGAAAACAAAAAAAATTCTACGCACACGCAATGATCTATCCATGGAGATGCATAGCAACAAGGGGGAGAGTGTGTCTACGTACCCTCGTAGACCGTAAGCGGAAGCGTTTCACAACGCAGTTGATGTAGTCGAACTTTCTTCGCGCTCCACCGATCGAGTACCGAACGTACGACACCTCCGAGTTCTGTACACGTTCAGCTCGGTGACGTCCCTCGCCTTCTTGATCCAGCAAGGTGTCGAGGTAGTAGATGAGTTCCGTCAGCACGACGGCATGGTGACGGTGATGTGATCCACGCAGGGCTTCGCCTAAGCACCGCGAGAATATGACCGAGGGTGTAAACTATGGAGGGGGGCGCCGCACACGGCTAACAATTGATGTTCTATGTGCTAGGGGCACCCCCACATATATATAGGTGGGAGGGAGAGAGGAGGCAGCCAAGGAGGCGCCCAAGTAGGCCGAATCCTACTTGGGGCCTTCCTATGGCCGGCGCCCCCCCTTCCTTATCTGCCGGAGGGGGAAGGAAAGAGGAGGGAGGAGGGAAGGAAGGGGGAGGCCGAATCCCTCCCCTTTCCTTCTCCCTTCCCCTCTTTCCTTCTCCTCTAGTTCGGCCCATATGGGGGGCGCACCAGCCCCTGGTGGCTGGTGCGTTTTCCCTCTTGGCCCATTAGGCCCATATCTTTTGCTGGGGGTGCCCGGAACCCCTTCCGGTGACCCGATATGTACCCGGTACCCTCCGGAACACTTCCGGTGTCCGAATACTATCTTCCTATATATCAATATTTACCTCTCAACCATTTCGAGACTCCTCGTCATGTCCGTGATCTCATCCGGGACTCCGAACAACATTCGATCACCAAATCACATAACTCATATAATACAATATCGTCATCGAACGTTAAGCGTCCCCCCCCCCCCCCCCCCCCCCCCCCCCCCCCCCCCCCCCCCCCCCCCCCCCCCCCCCCCCCCCCCCCCCCCCCCCCCCCCCCCCCCCCCCCCCCCCCCCCCCCCCCCCCCCCCCCCCCCCCCCCCCCCCCCCCCCCCCCCCCCCCCCCCCCCCCCCCCCCCCCCCCCCCCCCCCCCCCCCCCCCCCCCCCCCCCCCCCCCCCCCCCCCCCCCCCCCCCCCCCCCCCCCCCCCCCCCCCCCCCCCCCCCCCCCCCCCCCCCCCCCCCCCCCCCCCCCCCCCCCCCCCCCCCCCCCCCCCCCCCCCCCCCCCCCCCCCCCCCCCCCCCCCCCCCCCCCCCCCCCCCCCCCCCCCCCCCCCCCCCCCCCCCCCCCCCCCCCCCCCCCCCCCCCCCCCCCCCCCCCCCCCCCCCCCCCCCCCCCCCCCCCCCCCCCCCCCCCCCCCCCCCCCCCCCCCCCCCCCCCCCCCCCCCCCCCCCCCCCCCCCCCCCCCCCCCCCCCCCCCCCCCCCCCCCCCCCCCCCCCCCCCCCCCCCCCCCCCCCCCCCCCCCCCCCCCCCCCCCCCCCCCCCCCCCCCCCCCCCCCCCCCCCCCCCCCCCCCCCCCCCCCCCCCCCCCCCCCCCCCCCCCCCCCCCCCCCCCCCCCCCCCCCCCCCCCCCCCCCCCCCCCCCCCCCCCCCCCCCCCCCCCCCCCCCCCCCCCCCCCCCCCCCCCCCCCCCCCCCCCCCCCCCCCCCCCCCCCCCCCCCCCCCCCCCCCCCCCCCCCCCCCCCCCCCCCCCCCCCCCCCCCCCCCCCCCCCCCCCCCCCCCCCCCCCCCCCCCCCCCCCCCCAATATAAAATAACAACTTTATTATTGCCTCTAGGGCATATTTCCTTCATATCCTTCTTGGGAAGCAGAGTGATGAAAGCCGTATTAATTCCATCTAAAGATAAAGTGTTGAAGTGAAACTCATTGAAGAACCTGAGGATGTCATCTTTAAGCAGATGTTTGAAAGACTTGTAAAACTCATTGGTGAAACCGTCCGAGCCCGGGCTCTTGTTATTTGGCGAATGATCAATAGCAGCAACAATTTCACCCCAGGAAAAAGCAGTGGTAAGACCAGAAAGGTCCATAGGCGTGTACAAGGAGCTTAACTGGACTGTGGGCATGGAAGCAGCCGGTTGCCCCAAGAGGTCTGCAAAATAATTAGTGGCCAACACCAGCTTTTGGCTGTCTTCATAGTACTCAATCCCATCTTGTACAAACACCTTGATTTTATTACGACGAGCCTGACAGTTAGCGGCAACATGAAAAAATTGGCAATTCTCATCCCCTGAAATAGCCCAACGAATTTTAGCCCTCCGACGCCAAAGGGCGGCTTGCCACAGAATGAGCTGCTCAGCTTTGGCAGAGGCAAACTCCCTAAGGACCAATTCCAAGCAAGAGAGGGCCCTTCTTTCCTCCACAGCGGATAAGAAGCTGACCACATGTTTATTGTTATCAATGAGCATCCTAAGACTGGTCTTATTTCTGCACCATTGTCGCAAAGCAGCCCTGACCCTTCTCATCTTAAAATTGATGAGAGAGGCAGACGATCTGAAAGTTCTTGCTCCCCTAGTCCAGCCATCAATGATAATTCTCCTTGTATCCTCCATCTTCAACCAGTGGTTCTCCATTCTGAACAGGCTGCACTTAGATGCTTGCGAAGAGAACTGCACAACAATAGGTGTATGATCTGAAGTGGTCGCCGGCACAACAGTGGCAGACATTTGCAGGAAGCCCAAATTCCAAGCGGAGTTGACCATGACCCTGTCCAAGCGAACCAAGGTAGGGGTGCACCGCTTGTTAGACCAAGTGAACCTCCGATTATCCACTTGTATATCATCCAGACTGTTGTTTCTGACCCAGGAATTGAAAGTTTCCATTAAGCTCCAGTTAATGTCGCCACGAGACTTCTCATGGGAGAACCTATACATGTTGAAGTCCCCCAACACAATCCACGGCGTGCTCGTGTCTGCCGCAACATGATCAATAGCCTCAAAGAAACTGGATCTCTCACTATTCCGACATGGTGCATAAACGGTGGTGCCCCCCCCCCCCCCCCCCCCCCCCCCCCCCCCCCCCCCCCCCCCCCCCCCCCCCCCCCCCCCCCCCCCCCCCCCCCCCCCCCCCCCCCCCCCCCCCCCCCCCCCCCCCCCCCCCCCCCCCCCCCCCCCCCCCCCCCCCCCCCCCCCCCCCCCCCCCCCCCCCCCCCCCCCCCCCCCCCCCCCCCCCCCCCCCCCCCCCCCCCCCCCCCCCCCCCCCCCCCCCCCCCCCCCCCCCCCCCCCCCCCCCCCCCCCCCCCCCCCCCCCCCCCCCCCCCCCCCCCCCCCCCCCCCCCCCCCCCCCCCCCCCCCCCCCCCCCCCCCCCCCCCCCCCCCCCCCCCTTGGGCCCCCCCATGCGCCTAGGGTTGGGAACCCTAGGGGAGGGGGCGCCTCCACTTGCCTTGGGGGGCACTCCTCCCCTTGGCCGTCGCCCCCCTAGGAGATCCCATCTCCTAGGGCCAGCGCACCCCCTAGGGGCCTATATGAAGGGGGGAGGGAGGGCAGACGCACCCTAAAGTCTTGCCGCCTCCCCCTCCCCTGCTACACCTCTCCCTCTCGCAGTAGAACGGCGAAGCCCTGCTGCCTCCACCTCCACGCCGTCGTGCTGCTGGATCTTCATCAACCTCTCCTTCCCCCTTGCTGGATCAAGAAGGAGGAGATGTCACGCTGACCGTACGTGTGTTGAACGTGGAGGTGCCATCCGTTCGGTGCTAGGATCTCCGGTGATTTGGATCACGTCGAGTACGACTCCCTCATCCCCGTTCTCTTGAGCGCTTCCACTCGCGATCTACAAAGGCATCAACACCATCTCGTCTCAAAACCCTAGTTCATCTCTTGTATCCAATTCTTGTCTCCAAGTCCAGGATTGGTGCTAATAGGTTGCTAGTAGTGTTAATTACTCCTTGTAGTTGATTCTAGTTGGTTTAATTGGTGGAAGATCATATGTTTAGATCCTATATGCATATTAATACCCCTATGATTATGAACATTTTTATGCTTTGTGAGTAGTTACTTTTGTTCCAGAGGACGTGGGAGAAGTCTTGCTATTAGTAGTCATGTGAATTTGGTATTCGTTCGATATTTTGATGAGATGTATGTTGTCTCTCCTCTAGTGGTGTTATGTGAACGTCGACTACATGACACTTCACCATTATTTGGGCCTAGAGGAAGGCATTGGGAAGTAATAAGTAGATGATGGGTTGCTAGAGTGATAGAATCTTAAACCCTAGTTTATGCGTTGCTTCGTAAGGGGCTGATTTGGATCCATATGTTTCATGCTATGGTTAGGTTTACCTTAATACTTTTTTTGTGGTTGCAGATGCTTGCAATAGAGGTTAATCATAAGTGGGATGCTTGTCCAAGTAAGGGAAGCACCCAAGCACCGGTCCACCCACATAACAAATTATCAAAGTACCGAACGCGAATCATATGAACGTGATGAAAACTAGCTTGACGATATTCCCATGTGTCCTTGGGAGCGCTTTACTTCATATAAGAGTTTTTCCAGGCTTGTCCTTTGCTACAAAAAGTATTGGGCCACCTTGTTGCACCTTATTTACTTTTGTTACTTGTTGCTCGTTACAAATTATTCTATCACAAAACTATCTGTTACCACTTATTTCAGTACTTGCAGAGAATACCTTGCTGGAAAACCCTTATCATTTCCTTCTGCTCCTCGTTGGGTTCGACACTCTTACTTATAGAAAGGACTACGATAAATCCCCTATACTTGTGGGTCATCAAGACTCTTTTCTAGAGCCGTTGCCGGGGAGTGAAGCGCCTTTGGTAGGTGGAATTTGGTAAGGAAAAATTTATATAGTGTGCTGAAATTTACTGTCACTTGTTACTATGGAAAGTAATCATCTGAGGGGCTTGTTCGGGGTATCTTCACCCCGACCAGTAGAGCAAAGAGTTGCTCCTCAACCTACTGAACCTACTGAAAATGAAAATGAAAATGACAATACTTGCTTTGAAGTTCCTTCGGGTATGTTAGAAAAACTGCTAGCTAATCCTTTTTTAGGAGATGGAACAAAACATCCTGATGAACATCTGATATATGTGGATGAAGTTTGTGGATTATTTAAGCTTGCAGGTGTACCCGGAGATGTTGTTAAGAAGAAGGTCTTCCCTTTATCTTTGAGGGGAGATGCATCGACCTGGTATAGGCTATGTGATGATATGGGGTCTTGGAATTACAAACGATTGAAATTGGAATTGTTGGAAATATGCCCTAGAGGCAATAATAAAAGGATTATTATTATATTTCCTTGTTCATGATAATTGTCTTTTGTTCATGCTATAATTGTGTTATCCGGAAATCATAATACATGTGTTAATACATAGACACCAACATGTCCCTAGTAAGCCTCTAGTTGACTAGCTCGTTGATCAACAGATAGTCATGGTTTCCTGACTATGGACATTGGATGTCATTGATAACGAGATCACATCACTAGGAGAATGATGTGATGGACAAGACCCAATCCTAAACACAGCACAAGATCGTATAGTTCGTTTGCTAGAGTTTTTCCAATGTCAAGTATCTTTTCCTTAGACCATGAGATCGTGTAACTCCCGGATAACGTAGGAATGCTTTGGTTGTACCAAACGTCACAACGTAACTGGGTGACTATAAAGGTATACTACGGGTATCTCCGAAAGTATCTGTTGGGCTGACACGGATCAAGACTGGGATTTGTCACTCCGTATGACGGAGAGGTATCTCTGGGCCCACTCGGTAATGCATCATCATAATGAGCTCAAAGTGACCAGGTGTCTGGTCACGAGATCATGCATTACGGTATGAGTAAAGTGACTTGCCGGTAACGAGATTGAACGAGGTATTGGGATACCGACGATCGAATCTCGGCAAGTAAAATACCGATTGACAAAGGGAATTGTATACGGGGTTGCTTGAATCCTCGACATCGTGGTTCATCCGATGAGATCATCGAGGAGCATGTGGGATCCAACATGGGTATCCAGATCCCGCTGTTGGTTATTGACCGGAGAGTCGTCTCGGTCATGTCTACATGTCTCCCAAACCCGTAGGGTCTACACACTTAAGGTTTGGTGACGCTAGGGTTGTATAGATATGAGTATGCAGTAGTCCGAAAGCTGTTCGGAGTCCCGGATGAGATCCTGGACGTCACGAGAAGTTCCGGAATGGTCCGGAGGTGAAGAATTATATATAGGAAGTGTTATTTCGGCCATCGGGAAAGTTTCGGGGTCACCGGTATTGTACCGGGACCACCAGAAGGGTCCCGGGGGTCCACCAGGTGGGGCCACCCATCCCGGAGGGCCCCATGGGCTGAAGTGGAGAGGGAACCAGGCCATAGTGGGCTGGTGCGCCCCCCCCCCCCCCCCCCCCCCCCCCCCCCCCCCCCCCCCCCCCCCCCCCCCCCCCCCCCCCCCCCCCCCCCCCCCCCCCCCCCCCCCCCCCCCCCCCCCCCCCCCCCCCCCCCCCCCCCCCCCCCCCCCCCCCCCCCCCCCCCCCCCCCCCCCCCCCCCCCCCCCCCCCCCCCC
The DNA here is from genome assembly GCA_036873465.1 of Thinopyrum obtusiflorum. Lineage (NCBI taxonomy): Eukaryota > Viridiplantae > Streptophyta > Magnoliopsida > Poales > Poaceae > Thinopyrum > Thinopyrum obtusiflorum. The sequence continues at coordinate 2,712 of JAAAWM010009473.1, read as the reverse complement.
CCCCCCCCCCCCCCCCCCCCCCCCCCCCCCCCCCCCCCCCCCCCCCCCCCCCCCCCCCCCCCCCCCCCCCCCCCCCCCCCCCCCCCCCCCCCCCCCCCCCCCCCCCCCCCCCCCCCCCCCCCCCCCCCCCCCCCCCCCCCCCCCCCCCCCCCCCCCCCCCCCCCCCCCCCCCCCCCCCCCCCCCCCCCCCCCCCCCCCCCCCCCCCCCCCCCCCCCCCCCCCCCCCCCCCCCCCCCCCCCCCCCCCCCCCCCCCCCCCCCCCCCCCCCCCCCCCCCCCCCCCCCCCCCCCCCCCCCCCCCCCCCCCCCCCCCCCCCCCCCCCCCCCCCCCCCCCCCCCCCCCCCCCCCCCCCCCCCCCCCCCCCCCCCCCCCCCCCCCCCCCCCCCCCCCCCCCCCCCCCCCCCCCCCCCCCCCCCCCCCCCCCCCCCCCCCCCCCCCCCCCCCCCCCCCCCCCCCCCCCCCCCCCCCCCCCCCCCCCCCCCCCCCCCCCCCCCCCCCCCCCCCCCCCCCCCCCCCCCCCCCCCCCCCCCCCCCCCCCCCCCCCCCCCCCCCCCCCCCCCCCCCCCCCCCCCCCCCCCCCCCCCCCCCCCCCCCCCCCCCCCCCCCCCCCCCCCCCCCCCCCCCCCCCCCCCCCCCCCCCCCCCCCCCCCCCCCCCCCCCCCCCCCCCCCCCCCCCCCCCCCCCCCCCCCCCCCCCCCCCCCCCCCCCCCCCCCCCCCCCCCCCCCCCCCCCCCCCCCCCCCCCCCCCCCCCCCCCCCCCCCCCCCCCCCCCCCCCCCCCCCCCCCCCCCCCCCCCCCCCCCCCCCCCCCCCCCCCCCCCCCCCCCCCCCCCCCCCCCCCCCCCCCCCCCCCCCCCCCCCCCCCCCCCCCCCCCCCCCCCCCCCCCCCCCCCCCCCCCCCCCCCCCCCCCCCCCCCCCCCCCCCCCCCCCCCCCCCCCCCCCCCCCCCCCCCCCCCCCCCCCCCCCCCCCCCCCCCCCCCCCCCCCCCCCCCCCCCCCCCCCCCCCCCCCCCCCCCCCCCCCCCCCCCCCCCCCCCCCCCCCCCCCCCCCCCCCCCCCCCCCCCCCCCCCCCCCCCCCCCCCCCCCCCCCCCCCCCCCCCCCCCCCCCCCCCCCCCCCCCCCCCCCCCCCCCCCCCCCCCCCCCCCCCCCCCCCCCCCCCCCCCCCCCCCCCCCCCCCCCCCCCCCCCCCCCCCCCCCCCCCCCCCCCCCCCCCCCCCCCCCCCCCCCCCCCCCCCCCCCCCCCCCCCCCCCCCCCCCCCCCCCCCCCCCCCCCCCCCCCCCCCCCATGCAGACATGACCGAGACGACTCTCCGGTCAATAACCAACAGCGGGATCTGTATACCCATGTTGGCTCCCACATGTTCCTCGATGATCTCATCGGATGAACCACGATGTCGAGGATTCAATCAATCCCGTATACAATTCCCTTTGTCAATCGGTACGTTACTTGCCCGAGATTCGATCGTCGGTATCCCAATACCTCGTTCAGTCTCGTTACCGGCAAGTCACTTTACTCGTACCGTAATGCATGATCCCGTGACCAACCACTTGGTCACTTTGAGCTCATTATGATGATGCATTACCGAGTGGGCCCAGAGATACCTCTCCGTCATACGGAGTGACAAATCCCAGTCTCGATCTGTGTCAACCCAACAGACACTTTCAAAGATACCTGTAGTGTACCTTTATAGTCACCCAGTTACGTTGTGACGTTTGGTACACCCAAAGCACTCCTACGGCATCCGGGAATTACACGATCTCATGGTCTAAGGAAATGATACTTGACATTGGAAAAGCTCTAGCAAACGAACTACACGATCTTTGTGCTATGCTTAGGATTGGGTCTTGTCCATCACATCATTCTCCTAATGATGTGATCCCGTTACCAATGACATCCAATGTCCATAGTCAGGAAACCATGACTATCTGTTGATCAACGAGCTAGTCAACTAGAGGCTTACTAGGGACAAGTTCGTGTTCTACTCGTGCATAGAAAGTACGCATAGGCCTAGCTCATGATGCCACTGTTGGGGATCGTAGCAGAAATTTAAAATTTTCTACGCATCACCAAGATCCATCTATGGAGTTTACTAGCAACGAGAAGGAAGGAGTGCATCTACATACCCTTGTAGATCGCGAGCGGAAGCGTTCAAGTGAACGGGGTTGATGGAGTCGTACTCGTCGTGATCCAAATCACCGATGACCGAGCGCCGAACGGACGGCACCTCCGCGTTCAACACACGTACAGTTGGGGAAGACGTCTCCTCCTTCTTGATCCAGCAAGGGGGAAGGAGAGGTTGATGGAGATCTAGCAGCACGACGGCGTGGTGGTGGAAGTAGCGGGGATCTCGGCAGGGTTTCGCCAGGCATAGCGAGAGGGAGAGGTGTCACGGGAGGGAGAGGGAGGCGCCAGGGGCTGTGGTACGGCTGCCCTCCCTCCCCCCACTATATATAGGGCCCCTGGGGGGGGCGCCGGCCCTGGGAGATGCAATCTCCAAGGGGGGGCGGCGGCCAAGGGGGGTGGCTTCCCCCCCAAGCCAAGTGGGGTGCCCCCCACCCCTAGGGTTTCCAACCCTAGGCGCAGGGGGAGGCCCAAGTGGGGGCGCCCCAGCCCACTAGGGGCTGGTTCCCTTCCCACTTCAGACCATGTGGCCCTCTGGGATAGGTGGCCCCACCCGGTGGACCCCCGGGACCCTTCCGGTGGTCCCGGT
>JAAAWM010009472.1:0-23854 GCA_036873465.1 Thinopyrum obtusiflorum | reverse complement strand
AAGCAACGGATACGGATGCGCACACAATTGATGTCATAGCGACTGCAGATGAAACTGGGGGCACTATTGGAAATGGTTTGGTAGGCTTGGAAGGTGAAAACGATGATGAAGCTTGGTCACAGCCTAAGGAGCCATATGTTGGAATGAGGTTGGACACTGTGGAGGCCCCAAAGAACACTACAACGCATATGCTTTGCAACTTGGGTTTTCTGTCAAGAAGAACACTTCAAGGTAGTCTGTTAAAACTGCTGAGCTGATAAAGCAGCAATTTGTATGCAATAAGTTTTGCAAACCTAAAGTTAATGATGGAGGAGCAGAAACAATTCCTGCCCTAGACAAGATTGCAGAACAAGGTGAAAATATTGATGAAGAGGATGAAATTGTCTTTCTTAATGATGAAAGCAAACTAAAAAAGAAAACCAAGAAGCGGAAGCGGGATACAATAGTGCAAACAGGTTGCAGAGCCAAGATGGTGGTGAAGTTATTAGATAGCCGTTGGGAGGTCATTTACTTTGTTGCTGAGCACAACCACCCGTTGGTTGACAAACCATCTTTGACTAAGTAACTGAGATCACACCAAGGGATACAACGAGAAGAAAGGGCTTTCCTCACACATCTCCATAATTGCAACTTGACAACAGGTTTGGTTCCCTTCCTAAACTATGACTAGGAAAAATCATGAACTATCATTGGCTTCCTGTGTTAGTTGGTCATACCTTATGCAAGTACTTCTTGGTTTCTCTTGATTGTGGAAAAATTAACTTTGTTCCAAAGACTGACCTTGGTTTGAGATGCTCACACACCACCTTGTGTTATGATTAACACCAAAAAAAGATGGGAAAATTAGGTTTGTTCCGTGATTTGCCTTTGTATGCTCTGTAAGTTGCTCAAACCCTACAAACCTGCTTGCATGTATTGTTTTTTAAACCCTTAAAATGATGGAAATCTGTTTTCTTCCTACAATTGCCTTGGTTTCTATGTGAGTTGCTTGCACCCTACTTGTATGCATTATTATTTAAAGCCTGAAAAATGATGGAAATTTGTTTGTTTTTTCCTGTACTTCACCTGTCTTGTTGCGTGAGTTGCTCATACCCTACGCAACTACTTGCCTGGTTTATTATTAAAAAAGCGGGATTTTGGTTTCCTCGTGGACTTGCCTTGTCCTGCTGTGTAATTTGCTCAGGCCCTGACCAAGTGTTGACTCTAGTACACTTCCTTGTCCCTTGGTTTCAGTGTGTTAGTTATTATTCGCCACCAATTAAAACCCATGGGTACTACTTTTTTTATTCGCCACCAATTTAAACTTGTATGCCTTTAGTTACTTGCAAACAATGTATTAGTTTGTTGAAGATCTTGTGGTACTGTCCAACTACCTCTACATACAAATGCACTAAACTAACTAGCCACTACGTTTTTGCTTGCAGGTCGTATGATGCACATCATGTCAGATTACTATGGGACAGAGCTGATTGTTCCTTATGGTACTAAACATATTTCAAACTTGAAGTCAGAATTGAACAAGCATGCCACGAAAGAAGGTGATATGATTGAGACAGTTGCCTACTTTAAAGACCAGCAGAAAGAGGACCCAGATTTCTTTTACAAGATAAAGTATGATGAGGAGGACATGGTGGAGAATATTTTCTGGGTTGACGGTGCAGCAAGGAAGGCTTATGCAGAGGCATATCACGACTGTATCTCATTTGACACCACGTACATGACTAACATGTATAACATGCCCTTTGCACCATTCATTGGGATTAATCGGCATGGACAATCATTCATGTTGGGATGCGGGTTTGTGAGGCAAGAATTGGCAACAAGCTTTGATTGGCTGTTTGGGACCTTTCTTGAAGCAATGCATGGTCTAGCACCTACTAACATCATAACTGACCAAGACATCGCGATGGCACAGTCAATTAAAAGGATGTTCCCAACAAGTGTCCACCGTTGTTGTCGTTGGCATATAATGAAAAAGGCTCAAGAAAAGCTTGGTGCCTTGTTGTGGCGAAACCCTGGATTGTCGGAAGATTTCAATAGCTGTATTGACTTCAGCTTGACGCCGGATGAGTTTGAGGCTGCATGGACTGCTCTGATGTTGAAGTATGAGGTTATGACTAACACACACTTTGAGAACCTATATAAATACCGGGAAACATGGGTTCCTTGCTACTTCAAACACCAATTCTTCCCATTCCTGCAGTCAACACAACACAGTGAGGGTTTCAACACTGTCCTTAAGCAATATGTGAACCCACACAATTCCATTCTCAACTTCGTCAAGAAATATTCAAAAATCCAGACTCACATACTTGTCCGGGAGGGTGGAAAAGACTACCGGACTGAACATTTGGACACTGAAATGTGGTCATCTTTTCCCATTGAGAAGCAAGCGTATGGTGCCTATACTAGGGACTTGTATGAGAAGTTCCGTAAAGAATTCAAGTTGACTGGGAGATACAATGTACGGCCGCATGGGGGTCACTTGTATGAGATTTACCCCAACAATACCAACCCCGACAAATCACAAAAATGGGTTGCTAAGTATGGTTCTAGGAGTTATTTCGTGACAGTAGACCCTGCTGCTGGAGACTACACGTGCCAATGCTGCAAAATGGACAGGGACAACATGCTCTGCTGCCACATCTTGAAGGTTTTCACCTACCTTGATATCGATGAAATACCTGCACAGTACATTCTGAGGAGATGGACACCTAAAGCAATACCCAGTGCACCCCCTACAAATGACAGTCAGCCCGATGAGTTGCCAGCACAGTCCAAGAAAGAACTTAGACATGCAAATTTGTCAGATGCTGCTTCAAACATTGTGAGGAAGCATATGCGGGCAGCTCGCACAGAAATAAAACACTTGAACTTGTCGAGAAAAAAGAAGCCAACAACAGTTCCTAGTGCCCCCCCCCCCCCCCCCCCCCCCCCCCCCCCCCCCCCCCCCCCCCCCCCCCCCCCCCCCCCCCCCCCCCCCCCCCCCCCCCCCCCCCCCCCCCCCCCCCCCCCCCCCCCCCCCCCCCCCCCCCCCCCCCCCCCCCCCCCCCCCCCCCCCCCCCCCCCCCCCCCCCCCCCCCCCCCCCCCCCCCCCCCCCCCCCCCCCCCCCCCCCCCCCCCCCCCCCCCCCCCCCCCCCCCCCCCCCCCCCCCCCCCCCCCCCCCCCCCCCCCCCCCCCCCCCCCCCCCCCCCCCCCCCCCCCCCCCCCCCCCCCCCCCCCCCCCCCCCCCCCCCCCCCCCCCCCCTACAACTACCAACAGGGGAAGCACAACTAGCCAGGGGTCCCCCAGCACAAAACAGGTGGCCAGCAGTACAACCGAGGGTGGGCGCCCCGCCGCCCCCATCAGGACTTCAACAAATGCCTGCTGGAATTGGAGAGCATTCTACTTCCTCCACATCACAACAGAAAGGGCAACGAAACAGTGGAGGGGCATGGTTGTCTTCTTCTGCAGCACCGCCTGGGAGACATGCGCAACCACCTCTCCAAATTGAGCCTCTACACGGGGGTGCTGGAATGCAACCAGGAGCTTCTACAATGGAACAAAACCTTGGATATCCTACTCCTACTATGGCTGACCCGCCAATCCCTAGGGACCCGCCAAAGTCAACAACCAAAGGAAGAGCAAAAATGAAAAGGATCCAAAGGATCCAGTCAGCACTTGAGCTGCACCCTAAGAGAAAGAACAAGTGTAGTTATTGTGGTTCTATTGAACACAACTCTGCACTATGCAAAACAAGATTGGTGTGAACGTAAAGAAGGAGTGGAAACGGTGCTGACAAAGACGAAACCCAAGAGGAAAAAAGTTGAGAAGACCAAATAACACTATTTGAATTCTACTGCTTCGGCTCTTTTTTTACTTTGTTCTTATTCTGCAAACAAATTTGTATTGGCATCTCTTGCAAGTTGTATGAATGACTCAGGCAACTATCTGTTATCTGTTCTTTTCGCATGTGGCGAATTTACATTGATAAAAAAATCCATCGTGGGATAATTCATTGAAAATTGTCATGACTGCGGATTAAATTGCAGGCAAACTCTTGTGTAGTGTTCAGGCAAGTATATACAGAAATGCAAGCAACTAAGTCATACAAAACCAACTACCTGTTATCTGTTCTTTTCTCGTGTGGAGAATTTACATTGATAACAAATTTCCATCATGGGAGACATTCATTGAAAATTATCATGACTGCGGATTAATTTGCAGGCAAACTCTTGTCTAGTGTTCAGGCAAGTATATGCAGAAATGCAAGCAACTAAGTCATACAAAAAAATAAAAAAATCATGATCAAAGAACTGGCCTATTTCAACTTCAGGATGTCTTTCCAGGGAGCCTTGTTGCAATCAATGCCGACCCAATTACTTGCCAGTTGTTTCCTAATGTTTGGGATGTCGTCTGGGGTGAATCTTGGAACAACCCTTGCTTCCCAACCACTAGTGAATTTAAGAGCATAAACCCCGCAGTCAAACCTAGACGACAAAAAAATATGGAAAACAGTATGTTCTTAGTTACCTAATTACATATATGTACTATCACTTGGATGACCTAAAAAAAGAAGAAGAACATGACATATCAACCGGTTTTGAGAGGTATGGTTACTTACTCATTGTTTTGCTTCGGTACATCGATATTGAATAGTTTAAAATCATCCATGCCAATATGAGATTTTGGGTAATGAGTCTCCCATAGAATTCGAACACTTGCAACCATACGCCTTGCGCAATCATCCAGGGACTTGTTGGCAAGAGTCCTCCATGAATCAAGCACCTCAAACTTTCTGTCCCTTAAATTCACATTGAAAACCCAGTAATGATTCCCTGTAACTGGCTTCATTTCGTCAATGTTTTCTATGACAGGGAACATGATCTGTATGTGGAGAAAACAAGTATGTATAAAATGTCAGGAACTAAACACATGTGGTTAAAAAATTGCATGCAAAAAAATACTTGTATTATCAGGCAAAATTCCCTGCATGTTTGTAGGCAACTTTTTGCTGCATGGAAGCAACTTGGAAAAAAGAACACATGGTGGTGGAGAAGGGGGTGTTGTGTGGCAACTTATGTTGCTACTTAAAGCGAGTCCCAAAAAACATGTCAATGTTTCTCTACTTAAACAACTACTACCATACTCTATGTGTATTTGCTCATGTGCGAAAAAGAACACATATATCAAAAAAGTAGGATAAAAAAGTCTGACCATATCTTTACGGTCCAAACGGTTGGATTTGCTGAATCTGACAATCATCTCTTTCTTGTCAATATCCATCTTCTGCAACCATTTCTACCAAAAAGAAAAAAACATGAAAAAGGAGGAAAAATGAAAATAGAAAAGGAGGACCTGATTACTGATATAACTGCCATTTTCTTACTGAGAATCTTAGTGGCATCACCACCTTCTTTGAATCTGGTGGCAAGTTCATCACGATGGACTGTATGCCAATCTCAACAACATGGTCCAACAGGAATCCTTCCTTTTTCATCGCATTTGCCAGCTCCCTCATAGTTACATAGTATCGACCATAGTCAATTACCTTGGGGCTGCAGCAAAAAAGATGATAAAACAGAAAGATAAGTTCATCATGATGGCATGTGCCCCAAAAGATAAAATGTGTTATTGATAACGAACTTTCTGCCCACCACCACAATGTCTAACTTATTGCTGTACATTAATTCACCTACTACTGTTTTTTATGAACTTGTCTGATGATAATATATTATATGCCTGCATGACAGTAAACAGGTTACTTAAACAAAAATTTTAGTTAGACAAAACATTGTACCTGGTATCTACATCTGGAGAAACTTCTTCATTTAATCTCCCATGTAAGATAACCGATGAATATAACCGATTGACATCAGGTTTGCAGTGAAACATTTTTTTCTCATTGTAGTCCCTAAATGGTGACCTGATGCAGTGTGATGGTTTGATGATCCTCCTCTCAAATTTGTTAGGGACAGGCTCTCCAGAACTGCTGCTAGTATAGTTCTTGCTGCCTGAACCATCTTCTATTTGTTTAGCAGTTTTTTCTGGTGTAGATAACACGGTTGGCGACCGGCTACCCTCTGCACGAGCTCCAAGACTCTCATTGGACCTTTGATTTGGTAATTGACACGCTTCGTTGACGCCTCCAAGTTCACACTCCTCACTGTCATCGAGTATTTGTATGAACTCGGGGTCTGCAAGTATGCTTGTCCCATCACGTACAACTGCCTCGACTGCTGTTTCTGGCACAAAGTCATCTATGCCAAGAGAAAATGATGGGGCTGGGCAGTATTCATGAACAAAGCTGTCTGATCCTAAACTTTTGGTTTGCTGAAACTGCAATCCATCAGTCTCTAATCGAATGGAATTGGATGATTTGTTGCTTGAGCTTTCTGCATACTTATTCCTTGGAGGTGCACACCTAGCTATGAGCTCACTGATTTCCAAGACATTTACTTCTAGAGAATTTCTCGTATTGTCCTTGAATTGGATGGGTGGACAATTCTCTTTGTTTCCATCGCAAATGTTGAATCTCTTGGCTTGAGGGCTATCTTTTTGGGCAATCTCGATGATGGAAGCTGAGTTTGCAGGAAAGTTGCCTTGTGACCATGAATTGCTGCTTTTCAATGAGATGTCAATGGTGCTTACTGCCTCACCTGAAACATGAGGAGATGGCAGGGGGCAAAAAATTTCTTGTAATGGTTCTTTCATCTTCTGCTCTTTGCCACCCTGATGACCATTTAGCTCAACCATTTCTGCTTGACCATTCAGCTCGACTAATGGTTGCCTACCACTTGTTTTTGTTGTGCGCCCCGGTATTTCTGCTGGCATATTGGCTGTTGGTTCTTTTTTGTAGCTTAAGTTCCTCTCTGAAGGATTTGCCTGATTGGTCATGCAAATTGCTTCCTTCTTGGCTTGAATTGCCTCACTCTATCTGACATTTGCCTGGCATTTGGGATACATGATCGCAGCCTCATCTTGCTCTGGCGCTGTTGGTACTCCACAAACTGCAACCTTGTTGCATCCTGGGCCATTAGATGCTAATGTCGAGCTTGATATTCCGTTCGCATGAAGCTGGGGCTTTTCAATGACACACCTTGCCTCGTTTTCTGAAGTAGTTCCCTGTTTTTGCTCCTGTAAATGTCTGGATTTCTTAATAGCTGGCATCCTTTGTTTGGCACTCTGGCCTTGCAAGTTAATATTCACCCGGCTTGCTTGCAGCTCCTCTACTGTAGCTGTCACTATTGTTGGCTGCAGGATGAAGCTGACATTCTTTTTCTTCTTGGGTGGGAGAGGTGGTAGTTGGTTCTGTACAACTACCTTATCTTTGCTTTCCAAGACATGTTCTGCACCTATTTCCTGCATTATTCTCTTGCGAGTGGCTTTCGGGCATAATTCCTCAAAGTTCATTGTGCACACTTCCTTCATCTCTAATCCATCCAAAAGGTCTTGAAAAAGCTTTTTCGCTTCCCATGCACCAGATGGCCCATCACAAACATCCTTGACTTCAAGCAGTGGGAATTCTGGCGAATTATTTTCCCGCTCCATCATCACAATGTCTCTGATGTTAAATGAGTAAGACTCATCAGACACTTTAGCTTCAAAAACCTTCTTCTTTTAAAGTAGAAACTATAGTGTGCTCTCCTCTTCGTCGCTGTCCGAGCTGCCAGCTGCTCCATCCTCGTACCTAGCGTCCCCACCACCATCACCGTGGCCGCTGTTGTTTCCTCCACTGTTCTATTCATTAGGCTTATCACCACCCTTTCCATCATCCTCCTTATCTTCATCCTTATTACCACCTTTACCCACATCATCATCATCATTGTCGTCATCATCATCATTCTCATCATCTCCCTTCCCATCCTCTTCCTTATCCTCATCTTCGTTCTCTTCATCATCTTCTTCTGCATCATTACTTTCATCTGTATTATCTCGTTGAACCTCATCGTGATCATGTTCCACTCTTCCTTCATTAGGGTTGCACCCGCCATCTTTGCTTCCGACTTCATCGCCAGAGTCTCCATCACTGTCGCTAGCAGTTTTGTCTGCATCATCATCTGATTCCTCGAAATCGATGTCGCCTTCGTCGCTACCATCAGTATCTGACTGGTACAGAGCTTCTTCTCTATCACTGACCTGTTGTTCCCTTCTTTTCTTAGAATGTTGCCTACTTGTTCCAACTTTACTAGGCTCTGCCCTGTCTGTCTCAGTTTCCTTCTCATCAATCCTGCCAAAAGCATGAACAAGCTTCCCAACCGAGTGTGAAATTTCTGAGCGCATTTCATGGACAATGACTAAGAGCTTCTTTTGTTTCTGCAAAAAAACAGTGAGAATTGAGGGGAAGCTTAGCACATCCAAACATACTATAACGAAGTTGCCTATAAAAGCAGTTCATGAATAAGAAATTCAGACTTTTTGCAGCTTTAAAATGACAATAAAATTGAAAAATTGAGTTGCCTACTCTCAAGTAAGAAATTGCCTGCACACATGGTTAGAAAAATGCCAGGGGATAAAATGACTTACTTCTTTATCATAGGAGTTGGGTAATCTTGCTGCAACAAATTTTGTGATGTGATCCATGCTTCCGAATAAGCTGTCGTCAACACACCGGGAGAACTCAGTCTTCAACTGATGTGAGCCATCACAAAAAAAAACAATGAGTACATGATGTGCATGTGCACTACAAGTTAAACTCGATCACTACCATAAAAAGAACATTGACAGTTACCCACCACCTCCCGTTGAATCATAAAACACATACTCCGTACATAACATAAAATGTGGGGTGCTTCTTGGAAAATTGTCTAAAGAGTTGCTTGCCAAGATGACAAGACTTGCCAGACTTAAATACATCAGTTGCCTGTTTTTTGGTTAAATGTTGTGACTTGCACTTTAGACAGAAAAGACAACTAAAAAGACATATGTGGCCTAATAAAAAAGACTTACCCGCAGTTTGCCATATTGACCCGGGCCCTTCTTATCCTTCTTCACAACTTTTGCAATTAGAGCAGAATTCCAAACCGAAACTCTTGGTGTAGAACTTGGTATAGGTTCATCCACATCCAGCGAGTCTAGGTACAAGAGCTACAAACGAAAAAGATGACATTGAAGACAGAAAACATACAAGTTTGCAAATATAACAAACAAGATGGAGGATAGTGTTGAGAATGAGAGATAATCGTTTGAGTTTAATGCACTTACTACGAGATGGAAAACACAGCAACATACAACATTCTTCTTGGTACCCACATCTTTAAATGCTGCCTTTAACTGATCAACAACAAACTGGCAAACATTCGTCTCTATTATACCATTGACATCCATGACAGCAGGGAAGCTTTTTGGCGAGATGCTTAGACTTGTTGATGGTGCAAGGAAGCAGGAAAAGGCAACTGCTAACCAAGCACGAAGAAAATCGTCATCGTAAGCTCCATCCATATTTACAATCATCTTGCACCATGCTGTGAAGGTTGGTGAGTTCTTGGTTGTGATATTATAGATGCTGTAAATGGCCTTTGTGATGTCAGGACGATTCTCAAAGCAGACCTTCCTGCCCCTATTTGGCAATCCCCAAATTCGATGCACACTCGCTGCATCAACAGGAATCTTCCCCTATCTGGTATAACAATTTGGGATATCTCAGGGTCGTAGTGCTTCATAATACATTGGCTGAGATCTGCATCCATACTAGTTGCCGCAATATCCAACAAACCCCCAAACTCTTTATTTATGATCTCACCCTTCTGAAGAGGAACAAGTGACTGGTTTAGTTTGTACAGCCTTGCAGGCGATACCCCATTCCTAAAACCCTAAAGAGAGAAAAGAGGAACACCAGAAAAGGTTCATTAGAAGAATCATCAGGATAGATTTATGTACAGATATATTGGTTAGGCAACTCAAAAAGACAATTAGTTGGCAAGGTAAAGGGCAATTAGCAAACAGTGTGCATGCAAGTTGGTGTTCATATCCTAGGCAAGAGCAGTGTAGATGTTAGGCAAGTTGGTGATCTTCTAGGCAAAAAGAAAAAAAATAGCAGTGTGAAAATCAGGCAAGGTAAAGGGCAATTAGCAAACATTGTGCATGCAAGTTGGTGTTCATATCCTAGGCAAGAGCAGTGTAGATGTTAGGCAAGTTGGTGTTCATCTTCTAGGCAAAAAGAAAAAAAATAGCAGTGTGAAAATCAGGCAAGGTAAAGGGCAATTAGCAAACAGTGTGCATGCAAGTTGGTGTTCATATCCTAGGCAAGAGCAGTGTAGATGTTAGGCAAGTTGGTGTTCATCTTCTAGGCAAAAAGAAAAAAAATAGCAGTGTGAAAATCAGGCAAGACGAAGGGCAATTAGCAACTGTGTGCAGGCAAGTTGGTGTTCATCTTCTAGGCAAGAGCAGTGTAGATGTTAGGCAGAAAAAAGTGACTGCAAAAAGTGAGGCAACAGTGCATTACCTCGTTTCTAGCAGTCTTCTGGCGCTTTGCTTTCTTGGTGCGATGTTCAAGATCTTTGTCGAGACATACATCTTTGTCAACTCCGGGAGCGTTATCAGCATCTGTAGATATCTCTTCATTGCTATCAATATCTGATGGCCGCGTCCCACGAGTTATAATACCTTTTGCCCCTCGTCGACACTTGTAACCAATTATGGGTGCATTACTACGACCCTACAGGAGAGACAATGGAACAAACGAACAATAAAAAAACAGGACATGAAAAACCATATGGAGACTGCTAACCAGTATATGCACCACATATAAAAAAAGAATTCAGAATTTTTTTCTGCCCGTGTACATCTGGTTGGGAATCACTGATGATAAGATGAGAAGGCTCGTCATCAAGGTTGGTTGTAGGCGGGGCTTGCTCGATGCCCTTACTACTGCTCCCAGACATTATTCGCTGCAAAGATAATAAGGACAAGTATAAAACAGTGTTATGTGACAAAACGCGCAGGCAAGTTCGCATGCATCTACCAAGCAAAAACCATGAAAATATCACGCATGTGGCTAGCTAAAGGATGCCAATATTGGCGTTTAAATGAATGAGCTAAGCAGGCTTCCAATTACTACCCTCCGGTGATAAAGTTTGACAAGCCAACTATCTATCTTCCAGTGTAACACTAGCAATCTGTATAGGTCGAAAAAAATGCTTTTAGACAACATACAATATTCACCATATGAAAAGCCCTCTCCAAAAAGATCAAAGCATAAGTGAAAACAAAGGGCAATTAGCAAACAGTGTGCATGCAAGTTGGTGTTCATATCCTAGGCAAGAGCAGTGTAGATGTTAGGCAAGTTGGTGTTCATCTTCTAGGAAAAAGAAAAAACTAGCAGTGTGAAAATCAGGCAAGACAAATGGGCAATTAGCAACAATGTGCAGGCAAGTTGGTGTTCATCTCCTAGGCAAGAGCAGTGTAGATGTTAGGCAGAAAACAAAAGCTGGTGGGGCAACACTGCGACTGCGTGCGAACTAAAAAATGTAAAACAATGAGGCACCTATGTGCTGGCAAGTTGGTGTTCATCTCCTATGCAAGAGCAGTGTATATGTCAGGCAAAAGTTGGTGTTCATAACCCATCTAATATATCTCTAACTGCCAGAACAAACTAGCATCCCCTGGCAAAAAAACGCTATACATCATGTAGGGCATCGTGTAAAATAGGGACATGATCTCGTAACGCAAGTTTCTAGCCCCAGGATCTCGCACACTCTTCAAATTTCTCCCGAATCTCACACAACACCAGAGGTAAAAAGGACGAAAAATTGACCCCCTGGAAACAAGCAATCGCCCCCGGAACAGAGTAAATCAGAGAGAAGAGGTAAATTGAGCTCCTCCACCCTCCGTCATTTCTAGCGCATCTTCGCATCCACTCCCGTAGGAAAACATCCCCAATCGAACAGGGATTTGAACAGGGACTAGACAGTCGATTGGGGAACGAAATGGGGCGATGATTTACCTGCGTTTTGCAGTCGATTTTGCTCTTCCTCAAGCAATCACAGCATCGCTCCCCCTCCTTCCTACTACCTCCAGTTTGACCACCGCTCGCCTGGAGATCCCGACCGCCGACGCCGCCCCGACCTAGACGTAGCCGCTGCAACAACTGCTCCGCCCCCTGCACTGAAATGCTCTGCGGGCAAGTGGAATCAATGGGTGGAATAGAGGAGACGCGGAACGGATACTGCGAAACCGCCGGATTCGTCGCCGGAGAGAGAGGAACGGCTGTTTCGAAACCGGAGGAGCAGTTCCTCTCTGCGGGGGTGGGGGGGAGTGGAACTGGAACGGTAGCCTGCGGGGATGGGGGAGTGGTGGACTAGTCGTTGCGGGATGCGTGGCCGGCCAAACAGGACGACACCTGAAACACGCGACCCCGACCGCAAACACACCTGCGCACGTACCATCTGGATCAGACGACACGGAAGGGTGTGCGCTCGGGACGACTAAGCAGCACAGCTGCACTTTTTAGAGTTTGGGCCAAAACAAATACTAGTTGGAGCCGGATTCATCCAATATCAGCACGTACGTGCGCCCATAAATACAAGGGAAAAGAACACGCACCTTATACGTAGAAAGAAAACCCATCGAGTCCCTCCCGGCCACAGCAACATCGCCAGGTTTTCTATCGCCGTCTCATCGTCATGGAGAGCCGATCGTCATCATCCCCGCCATCGCCATGGTCTGCTGACGAGCTGGCGTTTGCCATTAACACCGTCGACACGACTATGATCGATGACTTTTATATCCTTTGCCAGTCCCATAACCAAAAGATTAAATTGTCGCTCATCATTGGTTTGCGATTCAGCCATTATGCATGCTACTCACAGACCAAGATGGCAGCTGGCGACGTCATCTACGCCTTGCCTTTTTGTGCACCATCCATGGCCATGCTGTTGGGCCTGTAGCATTAGCTTTAGCTTCCATGAGCCTAACCGTAACTACCAAATTCTGCTCAATCAACCTATATGGAAGCAACAATGTGTATCACCTGTTTTGTTCCGGATGAAACATTTGTCTAAACTACTATTGCCCATTGTTCGCAGCCAATGATGTCTTGCTCCGGATGAAAGAAAGTTGACAACTATCGATGATAAGTGGAAATTATCTTCGGCTTGTCAGCCCCTGTAGGCCTGCATACAAGACATCTCACCAAGTAGAAGCGCTACAGACTTTCCATATGAATACACATCTGATATATCAGAAAACCGTACAGCAGGAACGACAACATGAGAGTGGATTTTCTCCCATGCACGCGGGAGGTCTCGTGCATAAATTAGAGCATTGATCATTTTGGATGGGCCCCTGCATGTAGCTTTTTGCAACTTTTTGCAGCTCCACCCGTCCCACCTCCCATTCTTTTTCTTTTGACATTTAATTTTCAATCTACTATATATTTCGAATGATAAGTTCAATTAAAATTTTGTTTTAAGGTTTCTGTTGCTTAAGATGAAGGCTTTCAAATAAGATTCATTTTGAATATATTTTGATGAGTTTCTAAATCCACCAAGTTTCAGCCTGTTGAAACTTGGTACGAGCACACGACAAAATAGCAAGTTTCAAACACTGAAACTTAAAACTTGATGTGCCCATGTGCGGAATCCAACGACTTTGCGGACCGCGAGGTAAATCGGGTGGTCGAGCAAGTTTCAACTACTAAAGCTAGATAGAAACAACGATAAATTTAGCACCCCCCCCCCCCCCCCCCCCCCCCCCCCCCCCCCCCCCCCCCCCCCCCCCCCCCCCCCCCCCCCCCCCCCCCCCCCCCCCCCCCCCCCCCCCCCCCCCCCCCCCCCCCCCCCCCCCCCCCCCCCCCCCCCCCCCCCCCCCCCCCCCCCCCCCCCCCCCCCCCCCCCCCCCCCCCCCCCCCCCCCCCCCCCCCCCCCCCCCCCCCCCCCCCCCCCCCCCCCCCCCCCCCCCCCCCCCCCCCCCCCCCCCCCCCCCCCCCCCCCCCCCCCCCCCCCCCCCCCCCCCCCCCCCCCCCCCCCCCCCCCCCCCCCCCCCCCCCCCCCCCCCCCCCCCCCCCCCCCCCCCCCCCCCCCCCCCCCCCCCCCCCCCCCCCCCCCCCCCCCCCCCCCCCCCCCCCCCCCCCCCCCCCCCCCCCCCCCCCCCCCCCCCCCCCCCCCCCCCCCCCCCCCCCCCCCCCCCCCCCCCCCCCCCCCCCCCCCCCCCCCCCCCCCCCCCCCCCCCCCCCCCCCCCCCCCCCCCCCCCCCCCCCCCCCCCCCCCCCCCCCCCCCCCCCCCCCCCCCCCCCCCCCCCCCCCCCCCCCCCCCCCCCCCCCCCCCCCCCCCCCCCCCCCCCCCCCCCCCCCCCCCCCCCCCCCCCCCCCCCCCCCCCCCCCCCCCCCCCCCCCCCCCCCCCCCCCCCCCCCCCCCCCCCCCCCCCCCCCCCCCCCCCCCCCCCCCCCCCCCCCCCCCCCCCCCCCCCCCCCCCCCCCCCCCCCCCCCCCCCCCCCCCCCCCCCCCCCCCCCCCCCCCCCCCCCCCCCCCCCCCCCCCCCCCCCCCCCCCCCCCCCCCCCCCCCCCCCCCCCCCCCCCCCCCCCCCCCCCCCCCCCCCCCCCCCCCCCCCCCCCCCCCCCCCCCCCCCCCCCCCCCCCCCCCCCCCCCCCCCCCCCCCCCCCCCCCCCCCCCCCCCCCCCCCCCCCCCCCCCCCCCCCCCCCCCCCCCCCCCCCCCCCCCCCCCCCCCCCCCCCCCCCCCCCCCCCCCCCCCCCCCCCCCCCCCCCCCCCCCCCCCCCCCCCCCCCCCCCCCCCCCCCCCCCCCCCCCCCCCCCCCCCCCCCCCCCCCCCCCCCCCCCCCCCCCCCCCCCCCCCCCCCCCCCCCCCCCCCCCCCCCCCCCCCCCCCCCCCCCCCCCCCCCCCCCCCCCCCCCCCCCCCCCCCCCCCCCCCCCCCCCCCCCCCCCCCCCCCCCCCCCCCCCCCCCCCCCCCCCCCCCCCCCCCCCCCCCCCCCCCCCCCCCCCCCCCCCCCCCCCCCCCCCCCCCCCCCCCCCCCCCCCCCCCCCCCCCCCCCCCCCCCCCCCCCCCCCCCCCCCCCCCCCCCCCCCCCCCCCCCCCCCCCCCCCCCCCCCCCCCCCCCCCCCCCCCCCCCCCCCCCCCCCCCCCCCCCCCCCCCCCCCCCCCCCCCCCCCCCCCCCCCCCCCCCCCCCCCCCCCCCCCCCCCCCCCCCCCCCCCCCCCCCCCCCCCCCCCCCCCCCCCCCCCCCCCCCCCCCCCCCCCCCCCCCCCCCCCCCCCCCCCCCCCCCCCCCCCCCCCCCCCCCCCCCCCCCCCCCCCCCCCCCCCCCCCCCCCCCCCCCCCCCCCCCCCCCCCCCCCCCCCCCCCCCCCCCCCCCCCCCCCCCCCCCCCCCCCCCCCCCCCCCCCCCCCCCCCCCCCCCCCCCCCCCCCCCCCCCCCCCCCCCCCCCCCCCCCCCCCCCCCCCCCCCCCCCCCCCCCCCCCCCCCCCCCCCCCCCCCCCCCCCCCCCCCCCCCCCCCCCCCCCCCCCCCCCCCCCCCCCCCCCCCCCCCCCCCCCCCCCCCCCCCCCCCCCCCCCCCCCCCCCCCCCCCCCCCCCCCCCCCCCCCCCCCCCCCCCCCCCCCCCCCCCCCCCCCCCCCCCCCCCCCCCCCCCCCCCCCCCCCCCCCCCCCCCCCCCCCCCCCCCCCCCCCCCCCCCCCCCCCCCCCCCCCCCCCCCCCCCCCCCCCCCCCCCCCCCCCCCCCCCCCCCCCCCCCCCCCCCCCCCCCCCCCCCCCCCCCCCCCCCCCCCCCCCCCCCCCCCCCCCCCCCCCCCCCCCCCCCCCCCCCCCCCCCCCCCCCCCCCCCCCCCCCCCCCCCCCCCCCCCCCCCCCCCCCCCCCCCCCCCCCCCCCCCCCCCCCCCCCCCCCCCCCCCCCCCCCCCCCCCCCCCCCCCCCCCCCCCCCCCCCCCCCCCCCCCCCCCCCCCCCCCCCCCCCCCCCCCCCCCCCCCCCCCCCCCCCCCCCCCCCCCCCCCCCCCCCCCCCCCCCCCCCCCCCCCCCCCCCCCCCCCCCCCCCCCCCCCCCCCCCCCCCCCCCCCCCCCCCCCCCCCCCCCCCCCCCCCCCCCCCCCCCCCCCCCCCCCCCCCCCCCCCCCCCCCCCCCCCCCCCCCCCCCCCCCCCCCCCCCCCCCCCCCCCCCCCCCCCCCCCCCCCCCCCCCCCCCCCCCCCCCCCCCCCCCCCCCCCCCCCCCCCCCCCCCCCCCCCCCCCCCCCCCCCCCCCCCCCCCCCCCCCCCCCCCCCCCCCCCCCCCCCCCCCCCCCCCCCCCCCCCCCCCCCCCCCCCCCCCCCCCCCCCCCCCCCCCCCCCCCCCCCCCCCCCCCCCCCCCCCCCCCCCCCCCCCCCCCCCCCCCCCCCCCCCCCCCCCCCCCCCCCCCCCCCCCCCCCCCCCCCCCCCCCCCCCCCCCCCCCCCCCCCCCCCCCCCCCCCCCCCCCCCCCCCCCCCCCCCCCCCCCCCCCCCCCCCCCCCCCCCCCCCCCCCCCCCCCCCCCCCCCCCCCCCCCCCCCCCCCCCCCCCCCCCCCCCCCCCCCCCCCCCCCCCCCCCCCCCCCCCCCCCCCCCCCCCCCCCCCCCCCCCCCCCCCCCCCCCCCCCCCCCCCCCCCCCCCCCCCCCCCCCCCCCCCCCCCCCCCCCCCCCCCCCCCCCCCCCCCCCCCCCCCCCCCCCCCCCCCCCCCCCCCCCCCCCCCCCCCCCCCCCCCCCCCCCCCCCCCCCCCCCCCCCCCCCCCCCCCCCCCCCCCCCCCCCCCCCCCCCCCCCCCCCCCCCCCCCCCCCCCCCCCCCCCCCCCCCCCCCCCCCCCCCCCCCCCCCCCCCCCCCCCCCCCCCCCCCCCCCCCCCCCCCCCCCCCCCCCCCCCCCCCCCCCCCCCCCCCCCCCCCCCCCCCCCCCCCCCCCCCCCCCCCCCCCCCCCCCCCCCCCCCCCCCCCCCCCCCCCCCCCCCCCCCCCCCCCCCCCCCCCCCCCCCCCCCCCCCCCCCCCCCCCCCCCCCCCCCCCCCCCCCCCCCCCCCCCCCCCCCCCCCCCCCCCCCCCCCCCCCCCCCCCCCCCCCCCCCCCCCCCCCCCCCCCCCCCCCCCCCCCCCCCCCCCCCCCCCCCCCCCCCCCCCCCCCCCCCCCCCCCCCCCCCCCCCCCCCCCCCCCCCCCCCCCCCCCCCCCCCCCCCCCCCCCCCCCCCCCCCCCCCCCCCCCCCCCCCCCCCCCCCCCCCCCCCCCCCCCCCCCCCCCCCCCCCCCCCCCCCCCCCCCCCCCCCCCCCCCCCCCCCCCCCCCCCCCCCCCCCCCCCCCCCCCCCCCCCCCCCCCCCCCCCCCCCCCCCCCCCCCCCCCCCCCCCCCCCCCCCCCCCCCCCCCCCCCCCCCCCCCCCCCCCCCCCCCCCCCCCCCCCCCCCCCCCCCCCCCCCCCCCCCCCCCCCCCCCCCCCCCCCCCCCCCCCCCCCCCCCCCCCCCCCCCCCCCCCCCCCCCCCCCCCCCCCCCCCCCCCCCCCCCCCCCCCCCCCCCCCCCCCCCCCCCCCCCCCCCCCCCCCCCCCCCCCCCCCCCCCCCCCCCCCCCCCCCCCCCCCCCCCCCCCCCCCCCCCCCCCCCCCCCCCCCCCCCCCCCCCCCCCCCCCCCCCCCCCCCCCCCCCCCCCCCCCCCCCCCCCCCCCCCCCCCCCCCCCCCCCCCCCCCCCCCCCCCCCCCCCCCCCCCCCCCCCCCCCCCCCCCCCCCCCCCCCCCCCCCCCCCCCCCCCCCCCCCCCCCCCCCCCCCCCCCCCCCCCCCCCCCCCCCCCCCCCCCCCCCCCCCCCCCCCCCCCCCCCCCCCCCCCCCCCCCCCCCCCCCCCCCGTGGAGCACCCGCGAGTTTTCTACGTGGCACGGCCAAGCATTCTGGGCCCTTACCATAAGTCCATGAGATGGGGCGACTGGGTCACATTATCGTGAGTGTCTGCTCGTCTCCGCGAGCCCCCAATGCACTAACAGGTTTGGGTATTTGTTCTGAGTTGGCCTATGGCCTTTACGCACTAACCACCACGCGAGAATAGATATGGGCCTCGACGTCGCAGTATCAGCCGAAGCTTTGTCCGATGTCCAGTTCAGCATTGTGGGCCTGTCGGGCCAGTGCCATCCAGTATGAGGTGGTGCTCGTCCCGGCTCGTCGCACAATGACCCGGAGTGCAACGGGCGATAGGCCCAGACCCCAGAGTGCTTAGGATGTAGACCGGCGGGGACCTCTCTGCTAAGCCTAGGTAGGGCTACGACGTGTTGATTTTCCAAGGCCGGGCATTGACCCAGAAAAGTGTGTCCGGCCAGCAAAAACTGGATGCACTTTGTGTACAAACTGGACAATCTCTTTCAAAGTATCACAGTTTCGGACGAAAACTCATCTATTACAAAGGGATTCCATTTTTTTACTTAGTTTAACTCCAGACTTTGTGTGCGTTCAATATGCACCATTCAAAGCCACATCATCAATTTTAAACCCTTTTCTGACTTCATTTCCTATTTTTCATGCATTTAATTATTTTTTTGAGCTAAATGACCATGAAATAGAAAAGCAATAAAAATGAGCTCTAAAAAGGTTGCAACTTGGCATGGTATCATAATTTCACCCACATAGCATGTGCTAAACAGTTGAGAGGGTTACGACAAACACTGGATGCACTTCCTATACAAACAGGATAATCTCTTTCGAAGTATCACGGTTTCGGACGAAAACTCATCTATTACAAAGCGATTTCATTTTTTTACTTATTTTAACTCCAGAATTTTTTGCGTTCTATATGCACCATTCAAAGCCACATTATCAATTTTAAACCTTTTTCTGACTTCATTTGCTTTTGTCATGCATTTAATGATTTTTTGAGCTAAATGACCCTGAAATAGAACAGCACTAAAAATGAGCTCTAAAAAGGTTGAAACTTGGCTTGGTATCATAATTTCACCCACATAGCATGTGCTAAGAAGTTGAGATGGTGACTGCAAAAATCGGACGCACTTCGTGTACAAACTGGACAATCTCTTTCAAAGTATCAGGGTTTCGGACGAAAACTCATCTATTACCAAGGGATTTCATTTTTTATCTTATTTTAACTCCATACCTTTTGTGCGTTCAATATGCACCGTTCAAAGCCACATCATTAATTTTAAACCCTTTTCTGACTTCATTTGCTATTTTTCATGCATTTAATGAATTTTTTTGAGCTAAATGACCCCGATATTGAAAAGCACTACAAATGAACTCTGAAAAGGTTGAAACTTGACATGGTATCATAATTTCACCCACATAGCATGTGCTAAATAGTTGAGAGGTTACAACAAACGCTGGATGCACTTCCTGGACAAACTGGACAATCTATTTCAAAATATCAGGGTTTCGGACGAAAACTCATCTATTACAAAGTGCTTTCATTTTTAACTTATTTTAACTCCATACCTTTTGTGCGTTAAATATGCACCATTCAAAGCCACATCATAATTTTTCAACCCTTTTCTGACTTCATTGGCTATTTGTCATGCATTTAATGATTTTTTTGAGCTAAATGACCCGGAAATTGAAAAGCACTACAAATGAGCTCCGAAAAGGTTGAAACTTGGCATGGTATCATAATTTCACACACATAGCATGTGCCCCCCCCCCCCCCCCCCCCCCCCCCCCCCCCCCCCCCCCCCCCCCCCCCCCCCCCCCCCCCCCCCCCCCCCCCCCCCCCCCCCCCCCCCCCCCCCCCCCCCCCCCCCCCCCCCCCCCCCCCCCCCCCCCCCCCCCCCCCCCCCCCCCCCCCCCCCCCCCCCCCCCCCCCCCCCCCCCCCCCCCCCCCCCCCCCCCCCCCCCCCCCCCCCCCCCCCCCCCCCCCCCCCCCCCCCCCCCCCCCCCCCCCCCCCCCCCCCCCCCCCCCCCCCCCCCCCCCCCCCCCCCCCCCCCCCCCCCCCCCCCCCCCCCCCCCCCCCCCCCCCCCCCCCCCCCCCCCCCCCCCCCCCCCCCCCCCCCCCCCCCCCCCCCCCCCCCCCCCCCCCCCCCCCCCCCCCCCCCCCCCCCCCCCCCCCCCCCCCCCCCCCCCCCCCCCCCCCCCCCCCCCCCCCCCCCCCCCCCCCCCCCCCCCCCCCCCCCCCCCCCCCCCCCCCCCCCCCCCCCCCCCCCCCCCCCCCCCCCCCCCCCCCCCCCCCCCCCCCCCCCCCCCCCCCCCCCCCCCCCCCCCCCCCCCCCCCCCCCCCCCCCCCCCCCCCCCCCCCCCCCCCCCCCCCCCCCCCCCCCCCCCCCCCCCCCCCCCCCCCCCCCCCCCCCCCCCCCCCCCCCCCCCCCCCCCCCCCCCCCCCCCCCCCCCCCCCCCCCCCCCCCCCCCCCCCCCCCCCCCCCCCCCCCCCCCCCCCCCCCCCCCCCCCCCCCCCCCCCCCCCCCCCCCCCCCCCCCCCCCCCCCCCCCCCCCCCCCCCCCCCCCCCCCCCCCCCCCCCCCCCCCCCCCCCCCCCCCCCCCCCCCCCCCCCCCCCCCCCCCCCCCCCCCCCCCCCCCCCCCCCCCCCCCCCCCCCCCCCCCCCCCCCCCCCCCCCCCCCCCCCCCCCCCCCCCCCCCCCCCCCCCCCCCCCCCCCCCCCCCCCCCCCCCCCCCCCCCCCCCCCCCCCCCCCCCCCCCCCCCCCCCCCCCCCCCCCCCCCCCCCCCCCCCCCCCCCCCCCCCCCCCCCCCCCCCCCCCCCCCCCCCCCCCCCCCCCCCCCCCCCCCCCCCCCCCCCCCCCCCCCCCCCCCCCCCCCCCCCCCCCCCCCCCCCCCCCCCCCCCCCCCCCCCCCCCCCCCCCCCCCCCCCCCCCCCCCCCCCCCCCCCCCCCCCCCCCCCCCCCCCCCCCCCCCCCCCCCCCCCCCCCCCCCCCCCCCCCCCCCCCCCCCCCCCCCCCCCCCCCCCCCCCCCCCCCCCCCCCCCCCCCCCCCCCCCCCCCCCCCCCCCCCCCCCCCCCCCCCCCCCCCCCCCCCCCCCCCCCCCCCCCCCCCCCCCCCCCCCCCCCCCCCCCCCCCCCCCCCCCCCCCCCCCCCCCCCCCCCCCCCCCCCCCCCCCCCCCCCCCCCCCCCCCCCCCCCCCCCCCCCCCCCCCCCCCCCCCCCCCCCCCCCCCCCCCCCCCCCCCCCCCCCCCCCCCCCCCCCCCCCCCCCCCCCCCCCCCCCCCCCCCCCCCCCCCCCCCCCCCCCCCCCCCCCCCCCCCCCCCCCCCCCCCCCCCCCCCCCCCCCCCCCCCCCCCCCCCCCCCCCCCCCCCCCCCCCCCCCCCCCCCCCCCCCCCCCCCCCCCCCCCCCCCCCCCCCCCCCCCCCCCCCCCCCCCCCCCCCCCCCCCCCCCCCCCCCCCCCCCCCCCCCCCCCCCCCCCCCCCCCCCCCCCCCCCCCCCCCCCCCCCCCCCCCCCCCCCCCCCCCCCCCCCCCCCCCCCCCCCCCCCCCCCCCCCCCCCCCCCCCCCCCCCCCCCCCCCCCCCCCCCCCCCCCCCCCCCCCCCCCCCCCCCCCCCCCCCCCCCCCCCCCCCCCCCCCCCCCCCCCCCCCCCCCCCCCCCCCCCCCCCCCCCCCCCCCCCCCCCCCCCCCCCCCCCCCCCCCCCCCCCCCCCCCCCCCCCCCCCCCCCCCCCCCCCCCCCCCCCCCCCCCCCCCCCCCCCCCCCCCCCCCCCCCCCCCCCCCCCCCCCCCCCCCCCCCCCCCCCCCCCCCCCCCCCCCCCCCCCCCCCCCCCCCCCCCCCCCCCCCCCCCCCCCCCCCCCCCCCCCCCCCCCCCCCCCCCCCCCCCCCCCCCCCCCCCCCCCCCCCCCCCCCCCCCCCCCCCCCCCCCCCCCCCCCCCCCCCCCCCCCCCCCCCCCCCCCCCCCCCCCCCCCCCCCCCCCCCCCCCCCCCCCCCCCCCCCCCCCCCCCCCCCCCCCCCCCCCCCCCCCCCCCCCCCCCCCCCCCCCCCCCCCCCCCCCCCCCCCCCCCCCCCCCCCCCCCCCCCCCCCCCCCCCCCCCCCCCCCCCCCCCCCCCCCCCCCCCCCCCCCCCCCCCCCCCCCCCCCCCCCCCCCCCCCCCCCCCCCCCCCCCCCCCCCCCCCCCCCCCCCCCCCCCCCCCCCCCCCCCCCCCCCCCCCCCCCCCCCCCCCCCCCCCCCCCCCCCCCCCCCCCCCCCCCCCCCCCCCCCCCCCCCCCCCCCCCCCCCCCCCCCCCCCCCCCCCCCCCCCCCCCCCCCCCCCCCCCCCCCCCCCCCCCCCCCCCCCCCCCCCCCCCCCCCCCCCCCCCCCCCCCCCCCCCCCCCCCCCCCCCCCCCCCCCCCCCCCCCCCCCCCCCCCCCCCCCCCCCCCCCCCCCCCCCCCCCCCCCCCCCCCCCCCCCCCCCCCCCCCCCCCCCCCCCCCCCCCCCCCCCCCCCCCCCCCCCCCCCCCCCCCCCCCCCCCCCCCCCCCCCCCCCCCCCCCCCCCCCCCCCCCCCCCCCCCCCCCCCCCCCCCCCCCCCCCCCCCCCCCCCCCCCCCCCCCCCCCCCCCCCCCCCCCCCCCCCCCCCCCCCCCCCCCCCCCCCCCCCCCCCCCCCCCCCCCCCCCCCCCCCCCCCCCCCCCCCCCCCCCCCCCCCCCCCCCCCCCCCCCCCCCCCCCCCCCCCCCCCCCCCCCCCCCCCCCCCCCCCCCCCCCCCCCCCCCCCCCCCCCCCCCCCCCCCCCCCCCCCCCCCCCCCCCCCCCCCCCCCCCCCCCCCCCCCCCCCCCCCCCCCCCCCCCCCCCCCCCCCCCCCCCCCCCCCCCCCCCCCCCCCCCCCCCCCCCCCCCCCCCCCCCCCCCCCCCCCCCCCCCCCCCCCCCCCCCCCCCCCCCCCCCCCCCCCCCCCCCCCCCCCCCCCCCCCCCCCCCCCCCCCCCCCCCCCCCCCCCCCCCCCCCCCCCCCCCCCCCCCCCCCCCCCCCCCCCCCCCCCCCCCCCCCCCCCCCCCCCCCCCCCCCCCCCCCCCCCCCCCCCCCCCCCCCCCCCCCCCCCCCCCCCCCCCCCCCCCCCCCCCCCCCCCCCCCCCCCCCCCCCCCCCCCCCCCCCCGGTGAAAATAATCAGTAAATGCATTAAAAATAACAAATGTAGTCAGAAAGGGTTGTAAATTGATGATGTGGCTTTGAATGGTGCATTTTAAACACAAAAAAACAATGGCCCCCCCCCCCCCCCCCCCCCCCCCCCCCCCCCCCCCCCCCCCCCCCCCCCCCCCCCCCCCCCCCCCCCCCCCCCCCCCCCCCCCCCCCCCCCCCGTGCATGCAGTTTTTGCCGTAACGCTCTCTACTTTCTCGCACATGCAATGTGGGTGAAATGATGATGCCATGCCAACTTGGAACCTTTTCAGAGTTCATTTCAAATGCTTTTCAATTTCATGGTCTTATAGGTGAAAATAATCAATAAATGCATGAAAAATAACAAATGAAGTCAGAAAGGGTTGTAAATTGATGATGTGGCTTTCAATGGTGCATTTTGAACACAGAAAATCAATGGAGTTCAAATAAGTTCAAAAAAATGAAATCCCTTTGTAACAGACGAGTTTCCGTATGAAACCCTGATACTTCGAAAGAGATTGTCCGTTTTGTACACGAAATGCGTCCAGTTTTTGCCGTAACCCTCTCTACTTTCTCGCACATGCTATGTGGGTGAAATGATGATACCATCCCAACTTGGAACCTTTTCAGAGTTCATTTCAAATGCTTTTCAATTTCATGGTCTTATAGCTCAAAATAATCAGTAAATGCATGAAAAATAACAAATGTAGCCAGAATAGGTTGTAAATTGATGATGTGGCTTTGAATAGTGCATTTTGAACACAGAAAAACTATGGAGTTCAAATAAGTTTAAAAAAATGAAATCCCTTTGTAACAGACGAGTTTCCGTATGAAACCCTGATACTTCGAAAGAGATTGTCTGTTTTGTACATGTAGTGCATCCAGTTTTTGCCATAAACCTCTATACTTTCTTGCACATGCTATG
>JAAAWM010009471.1:0-23813 GCA_036873465.1 Thinopyrum obtusiflorum | reverse complement strand
CGGCCCAGCTTCGGCAGCAACAACTCAAGACCCTCGCGAGGGGCCAAGCCTCACGAGGCAGACGACACCAAGACCTCCCTGGGGGCGGCCTCGCTAGGATGGCTCCCGAGGAGCCGAGATATCTATGCAGGGGGCACCTCGCGTGGTTCACATGATGTGAGCCATGACGACAAAGGCCAGGCGGGCGCAGTGTGCGTGTGCCAGTTTCCTCTTTGGTGCTAAAGAGGCAAGTGTAGGCGAGGAGTCCCGAGGCATCAGGCAAAGGTTTCCATATTAGTGCAACAAGATCAAGACCAGCAGGACGACAAGACGGAGGTCATCGCGGAGCCCACAGCAGCAGCACCACCAGAGCCTTTGGCAGGCGAAGACTACTTTTGTCAGGATAGTTTGTACTAGTTGTCTCCCTTCGAAATTGGCCGTTGTGGGATCCCTTCCCGCCTATATTTGGGAAGAGGACTAGGGCCTATATAAGTAGGACTAGCCACCACCATAGGTGGTAACTCATCTTGGATTGGAGTCATTCCATCCTCACATACCTTCGACTTGAGTGTAGCCTTGGGCGACTAGGCGTGCTTTGTTGCGGACGACTTGACCATCTTCATCTTGCTTGTTGCGAAACACCCATTGGGTACCAATGATGTTGTGGTTGTTGTCGGGCTTCCTGACCAATGTCCACACTTGGTTTCTCTCAAAGTTGTGTAGCTCTTCATGCATAGCGTTTATCCAATCCGGATCTTCCAATGCTTCTTCAACCCTCATAGGTTCAATGCTAGAGATGAATGAATAATGTTCACAAAAGTTAGCCAAACGAGTTTTAGAGCGAGTGATTCTCCCGGTTTGGATATCATTGTAGATTTGCTCGACGGGATGGTCTTTGGCGATTCTTGCTCAAACTCGTGGGAGCTTTGGCTTGGCTCGGGGTGGAACATCTTCTTCATCTTGTTCTTCTTCTTGGCCTTCTTCATTGTTGACGTTGTCATTCTCTTTTTGTGGTGGAGAAGGAGGTTGTTGATGTTCATCTTGGTGTACCTCCTCGTTTTCTTCGTCTTGGTGTGTCCCACTTGTGGATGCTTCTGTATCAATTCTTGGTTCACCTTGTCGTGAGGTAGAAGCTTCCACTTGGAAGGTACTCTCCTTCACTTCCGTTGGATGAATCTTGCCAATAGGAAAGTCTTGGATTGCTTCCGAAGGGTCTTTGTCTCCTACATCAATTGGCAATTGCTCTACTTGCAAGCCATTATATTCATCAAACTTCACATCAACCGTCTCTTCAACCTTTCGGGTGAAATTGGTGTAGACACGGTAAGTGTGAGAGTTTGAGCCATAACCAAGTAGGAAACCTTCATGAGATTTAGGAGCAAATTTAGAACGACGATGCTTATCAAGAATGTAGCACTTTGAGCCAAATACTCGAAAGTATCCAACTTGGGGTTTGTTACCGGTGAGGAGCTCGTATGCCGTCTTGCCGAGTAGCTTGTGAAGATACAAGCGATTTGTTGCATGACAAGCTGTCTCTGTGACACCCCCGATTTGACCGTACACTAATCATGCACGCAAACGTGTACGATCAAGACCAGGGACTCACGGGAAGATATCACAACACAACTCTAAAACAGAAATAAGTCATACAAGCATCATAATACAAGCCAGGGGCCTCGAGGGCTCGAATACAAGTTCTCGATCATAGACGAGTCAGCGGAAGCAACAATATTCTGAGTACAGACATAAGTTAAACAAGTTTGCCTTAAGAAGGCTAGCACAAACTGGGATACAGATCGAAAGAGGCGCATGCCTCCTGCCTGGGATCCTCCTAAACTACTCCTGGTCGTCGTCAGCGGGCTGCACGTAGTAGTAGGCACCTCCGGTGTAGTAGGAGTCGTCGTCGGCGGTGGCGTCTGGCTCCTGGGCTCCAGCATTTGGTTGCGACAACCAGGTAGAAAGGAAAGGGGAAAAGAGGGAGAAAAGCAACCGTGAGTACTCATCCAAAGTACTCGCAAGCAAGGAGCTACACTACATATGCATGGGTATATGTGTAAAGGGCCATATCGGTGGACTGAACTGCAGAATGCCAGAATAAGAGGGGGATAGCTAATCCTGTCGAAGACTATGCTTCTTGCCACCTCCATCTTGCAGCATGTAGAAGAGAGTAGATGGTATGTTCACCAAGTAGCATCGCATAGCATAATCCTACCCGGCGATCCCCTCCTCGGGGGGGGGGGGGGGGGGGGGGGGGGGGGGGGGGGGGGGGGGGGGGGGGGGGGGGGGGGGGGGGGGGGGGGGGGGGGGGGGGGGGGGGGGGGGGGGGGGGGGGGGGGGGGGGGGGGGGGGGGGGGGGGGGGGGGGGGGGGGGGGGGGGGGGGGGGGGGGGGGGGGGGGGGGGGGGGGGGGGGGGGGGGGGGGGGGGGGGGGGGGGGGGGGGGGGGGGGGGGGGGGGGGGGGGGGGGGGGGGGGGGGGGGGGGGGGGGGGGGGGGGGGGGGGGGGGGGGGGGGGGGGGGGGGGGGGGGGGGGGGGGGGGGGGGGGGGGGGGGGGGGGGGGGGGGGGGGGGGGGGGGGGGGGGGGGGGGGGGGGGGGGGGGGGGGGGGGGGGGGGGGGGGGGGGGGGGGGGGGGGGGGGGGGGGGGGGGGGGGGGGGGGGGGGGGGGGGGGGGGGGGGGGGGGGGGGGGGGGGGGGGGGGGGGGGGGGGGGGGGGGGGGGGGGGGGGGGGGGGGGGGGGGGGGGGGGGGGGGGGGGGGGGGGGGGGGGGGGGGGGGGGGGGGGGGGGGGGGGGGGGGGGGGGGGGGGGGGGGGGGGGGGGGGGGGGGGGGGGGGGGGGGGGGGGGGGGGGGGGGGGGGGGGGGGGGGGGGGGGGGGGGGGGGGGGGGGGGGGGGGGGGGGGGGGGGGGGGGGGGGGGGGGGGGGGGGGGGGGGGGGGGGGGGGGGGGGGGGGGGGGGGGGGGGGGGGGGGGGGGGGGGGGGGGGGGGGGGGGGGGGGGGGGGGGGGGGGGGGGGGGGGGGGGGGGGGGGGGGGGGGGGGGGGGGGGGGGGGGGGGGGGGGGGGGGGGGGGGGGGGGGGGGGGGGGGGGGGGGGGGGGGGGGGGGGGGGGGGGGGGGGGGGGGGGGGGGGGGGGGGGGGGGGGGGGGGGGGGGGGGGGGGGGGGGGGGGGGGGGGGGGGGGGGGGGGGGGGGGGGGGGGGGGGGGGGGGGGGGGGGGGGGGGGGGGGGGGGGGGGGGGGGGGGGGGGGGGGGGGGGGGGGGGGGGGGGGGGGGGGGGGGGGGGGGGGGGGGGGGGGGGGGGGGGGGGGGGGGGGGGGGGGGGGGGGGGGGGGGGGGGGGGGGGGGGGGGGGGGGGGGGGGGGGGGGGGGGGGGGGGGGGGGGGGGGGGGGGGGGGGGGGGGGGGGGGGGGGGGGGGGGGGGGGGGGGGGGGGGGGGGGGGGGGGGGGGGGGGGGGGGGGGGGGGGGGGGGGGGGGGGGGGGGGGGGGGGGGGGGGGGGGGGGGGGGGGGGGGGGGGGGGGGGGGGGGGGGGGGGGGGGGGGGGGGGGGGGGGGGGGGGGGGGGGGGGGGGGGGGGGGGGGGGGGGGGGGGGGGGGGGGGGGGGGGGGGGGGGGGGGGGGGGGGGGGGGGGGGGGGGGGGGGGGGGGGGGGGGGGGGGGGGGGGGGGGGGGGGGGGGGGGGGGGGGGGGGGGGGGGGGGGGGGGGGGGGGGGGGGGGGGGGGGGGGGGGGGGGGGGGGGGGGGGGGGGGGGGGGGGGGGGGGGGGGGGGGGGGGGGGGGGGGGGGGGGGGGGGGGGGGGGGGGGGGGGGGGGGGGGGGGGGGGGGGGGGGGGGGGGGGGGGGGGGGGGGGGGGGGGGGGGGGGGGGGGGGGGGGGGGGGGGGGGGGGGGGGGGGGGGGGGGGGGGGGGGGGGGGGGGGGGGGGGGGGGGGGGGGGGGGGGGGGGGGGGGGGGGGGGGGGGGGGGGGGGGGGGGGGGGGGGGGGGGGGGGGGGGGGGGGGGGGGGGGGGGGGGGGGGGGGGGGGGGGGGGGGGGGGGGGGGGGGGGGGGGGGGGGGGGGGGGGGGGGGGGGGGGGGGGGGGGGGGGGGGGGGGGGGGGGGGGGGGGGGGGGGGGGGGGGGGGGGGGGGGGGGGGGGGGGGGGGGGGGGGGGGGGGGGGGGGGGGGGGGGGGGGGGGGGGGGGGGGGGGGGGGGGGGGGGGGGGGGGGGGGGGGGGGGGGGGGGGGGGGGGGGGGGGGGGGGGGGGGGGGGGGGGGGGGGGGGGGGGGGGGGGGGGGGGGGGGGGGGGGGGGGGGGGGGGGGGGGGGGGGGGGGGGGGGGGGGGGGGGGGGGGGGGGGGGGGGGGGGGGGGGGGGGGGGGGGGGGGGGGGGGGGGGGGGGGGGGGGGGGGGGGGGGGGGGGGGGGGGGGGGGGGGGGGGGGGGGGGGGGGGGGGGGGGGGGGGGGGGGGGGGGGGGGGGGGGGGGGGGGGGGGGGGGGGGGGGGGGGGGGGGGGGGGGGGGGGGGGGGGGGGGGGGGGGGGGGGGGGGGGGGGGGGGGGGGGGGGGGGGGGGGGGGGGGGGGGGGGGGGGGGGGGGGGGGGGGGGGGGGGGGGGGGGGGGGGGGGGGGGGGGGGGGGGGGGGGGGGGGGGGGGGGGGGGGGGGGGGGGGGGGGGGGGGGGGGGGGGGGGGGGGGGGGGCCTCCGACAAGATTGTGGAGTTGAACCAAGGAGTTTGTAAGGGCAAGGAGATTGCCTACTTCATGGAGATCTACCGCTAGTAACTATATTGAAGACACTAAGACAACCCCAAAGTCCTGTCTTGATGTAGTGTTCGAGTTACTGGCTACTACTGCTGGCACCAGCTCTTCGAACTCGTTGCCTGAATCAGTTCGGCTTCTTGAGTCTCAACTTCAAGTTGAAAGACATCGATCAGATGTTATGCGATAGGAAGCCGAAGGACTGAGGAAGTCCCTGCAGAATTCAGATGCATACTTTCTGGTGCAACAACAAGTGCTGGAGGACTTAAGAGCCAAACAAGAGAAAGTTAATAAGCTTGCTAAGCATCTTGACGGCATTATGGGTACACAGGATATTGTTTCTTGAGCTCTTCTGAAGTGGTTTCAATTCTGGACTTGTTTTGATGCGGCGTTTATATGCTGTTGTGTTCCTTATATTTGCACTGGTGGCGAACTTTGATGCCCAGTGGATGTAATATGTGTAATAGCCGTGATAGCCTAGCGAAAGTTGTTTGCTTATTTATTTCCTTATTGTCTTGTTTATTTCTTTGCTTGTAGTTAGTGCAGTTCTTTTTCTGCGGTTTGCTAGTGGCCGCAATAACCTATTTTTTAAAACTAGGCCACAATAACCATGGCCTACATATTTATTGTAGTTACCATTTCCCTACTACGGGCCATAGAAGCAATGGGCCTTCTACGTGTCGTAGAAACAATGGGCCTTATACGGGTTGTAGACACAATGGGCCTTCTACGGGCCGTATCATCAATGGGCCTTTGTACGGGCCGTATGATCGGTTGGCCAAACATGGGCCAATAACAGACTGCATTATGCCTGTAAACAGGCTAGAGATGGAATCATCTGTTCATGGGCCGACCATAACGGGCCATTGTTAGTCGGTCATATTTGACGACGCTATGAAAACGGCCTGAAAGTGCAACTATCCCTAGGTGGTTTTGGTAATTCATATCAACATATAGCTCATTGAGCTAATACTATTCCAAGACAAATAATTCAGGAAAGCTCAATGAATGGCATGGCATGGATGATGAAAGTGGATCCCTCAAAATATTAAGGACAAAAGGATTGGCTCAAGCTCAAAAGCTCAAGACTCTACATTTTATATTTTGGTGATCCAAGATCACATTGAGTCTATAGGAAAAGTCAATACTATCAAGGAGGGATGAGGTGTTGCTTAATGAGCCTCTTGCTTCAAGTGCTTAGTGATATGCTCCAAAAACCCTCAACTACTTTCTCATATCCACATATGACCTAAACCTAAAGTCAAAATCGGTCCCACCGATTCTTTCTATCCGACGCCACCGAGTTCAGATGTCATAGCCACTACCACAAACCCTAGGCAAATCGGTCTCACCGATAGGGATCTCGGTCTCACCGAGATGGGATTGTAATCTCTCTGTTTCCCTTCGTAATGTTTCGGTCTAACTGAAGTGAGCGAACGGTCCCACCGAGATTGCAATGTAAACTCTCTGTTTCCTTTTTGTAACATTTCGGTCTCACCGAAATGAGCGAATCGGTCCGACCGAGTTTGCCTGACCAACTCTCTGGTTAGCCAATTACCAAAATCGGTCTCACTGAGTTTGTGTAATCGGTCTCACCGAGATTACGTTATGCCATAACCCTAACCATATCGGTCCCACCGAGTTGCATGTCGGTCCCACCGAAATCACTAACAGTCACTAGGTTTACTGAATCGGTCCGACCAAGTTTGTTGATTCGGTCCCACCGAGATTGGTAAATTGTGTGTAACGGTTAGATGGGGGGGGGGGGGGGGGGGGGGGGGGGGGGGGGGGGGGGGGGGGGGGGGGGGGGGGGGGGGGGGGGGGGGGGGGGGGGGGGGGGGGGGGGGGGGGGGGGGGGGGGGGGGGGGGGGGGGGGGGGGGGGGGGGGGGGGGGGGGGGGGGGGGGGGGGGGGGGGGGGGGGGGGGGGGGGGGGGGGGGGGGGGGGGGGGGGGGGGGGGGGGGGGGGGGGGGGGGGGGGGGGGGGGGGGGGGGGGGGGGGGGGGGGGGGGGGGGGGGGGGGGGGGGGGGGGGGGGGGGGGGGGGGGGGGGGGGGGGGGGGGGGGGGGGGGGGGGGGGGGGGGGGGGGGGGGGGGGGGGGGGGGGGGGGGGGGGGGGGGGGGGGGGGGGGGGGGGGGGGGGGGGGGGGGGGGGGGGGGGGGGGGGGGGGGGGGGGGGGGGGGGGGGGGGGGGGGGGGGGGGGGGGGGGGGGGGGGGGGGGGGGGGGGGGGGGGGGGGGGGGGGGGGGGGGGGGGGGGGGGGGGGGGGGGGGGGGGGGGGGGGGGGGGGGGGGGGGGGGGGGGGGGGGGGGGGGGGGGGGGGGGGGGGGGGGGGGGGGGGCACAGTGGCACACAGGAGGTGGAAAGGTATACAGTGGTTAAGTCTATCCTTTGGCACCGTCGGACAAACGCATTTAATGCGCTGCCGACGTGCCCTTCTTGCTTTATCGGGGACGGCGGAGAAGCTCGTCCCAGTCGTCGCCGCCTCGCCTGGCTCCGACGCGCATCCGAGCTGATGAGGCGTTGTAGCGCCACGTTGGCTGGCTGCTAGGCTGGCGCGATGGCAGAGTCTTCACGAAGATCTGCATGCCACCACGCAGGTGTTTGCTGAGTTGGCCTGGAGGCCGCGCGTCGCCACGCAGGTGCCTGCCCAGCTGGTTGGGCTAGCAGCTGTATGGGAACGGCGGTGGAGTCTTGGTAGATGTGGGCCTGGCCGTGGCCCCGCAGGTGTCCTCGGCAAGGGTCTTGCCGGGGCATCGCGGTTGTCCCCGGCAAGGATCTTGCCGGGGGTCTTGTGGATTTCCTCGGCCAGGATCTTGCCGAGGATCGTCGTCTTCTGGTCCTCATCTGATCTTGTGTGCTTATGATCTTCACAAAGATCTGCATGCCACCATGGAGGTGCCTCCCGGGCCTTGGTTCCAATGTGGTTGATGGCGTTGGAACCCTTGGGCTCAAGGGTGGCGTGCTCTGCTGGCGTCGGGCAACTTGCCCCGGCAAGGCTCTTGCCGGGGCTGCGGGGGCCGCCCCGGCAAGGGTCTTGCCGGGGGAGTCCATCTCGCCCTCTTGCTCTTTGTGTCTCTGGTCTTGGCGCTGATCTAGTTGTCTCGTGCACTTGCTTCTCCCGCCCCGCCAAGTGTGGTCAGGGGTGTGGGGCTGCGACTGCCCGCGCATAAGTAAAGGGGTGCAAAAAGGGACCCCTACTTTTGTACACCGACACTAACACTCAATTCTTTCACATGATCGCCAATGGCAAGCACAGAAAGAAAAGAATCTTTCAGCTTGAGCAAGGCGAAGGAACGATTTTAGGACAGGAAAACCTAAAATTATACATAACCGAGTACTACAAGCAGCTGTTTGGGCCTCCGGAGGATAGTTTCGTATCCTTGGATGAGTCGAGAATTGAGAATGTTCCTCAACTTGCTGCGGATGAGAATGATATCTTGACCGCCCCATTTTCGGAGAAAGAGGTGTTTGATGCTATTTCACAAATGAAGAATTATAGAGCTCCAGGGCCGGATGGATTTCCGGCGGAGTTCTATAAAAAGTGTTGGCATATTATTAAAGGGGATTTGATACCGATGTTCCATGATTTATTCTCTGGACAGCTTCAGTTGTTTCACCTGAATTTTGGAACGATAACTTTACTTCCTAAGAAAACAGAGGCTATGAGAATTGAGCAGTTCAGGCCGATCTGTCTTCTTAACATTAGTTTCAAAATTTTCACCAAGGTTGGGACTAATAGACTCACGCAGATCGCGCACTCTGTGGTGCAACCTTCCCAAACTGCTTTCATGCCGGACAGAAACATCCTAGAAGGGGTTGTGGTCCTTCATGAAACGCTCCATGAAATTCACACGAAAAAACTAGACGGAGTTGTTTTCAAAGTGGATTTCAAGAAAGCGTACGACAAAGTCAAATGGCCATTTCTTCAATAGGCCTTGCGTATGAAAGGTTTTGATCAAGCCTGGCAACACCAAGTAGAACCTTTCACGCAAAAAGGGAGTGTTGGAATTAAAGTGAATGATGACATAGGTCACTACTTCCAGACACATAAGGGCCTGAGACAAGGAGATCCGATGTCACCTATTCTGTTCAACATTGTAGTCGACATGTTGGCGATTCTAATAGGAAGGGCTAAGGATGCTGGTCAGGTAGGTGGCCTGGTTCCTCATCTAGTTGATGGAGGTGTGTCTATCCTACAGTACGCTGATGATACTATCATCTTTATGGAGCATGACTTGGCAAAAGCGACAAACATGAAGCTGGTGTTATGCTTATTCGAACAATTGACCGGGTTAAAGATTAACTTTCATAAAAGCAAATCATTCTGCTTTGGAAGAGCTAATGAGTAAGAAGACGCTTACAAGCAATTGTTTGGGTGTGAATTGGGGGCTTTACCTTTCACGTATTTGGGTATACCAATTCACCATCGTAAGCTGACAAACAGAGAATGGAAGTGCATTGAGGATCGATTTGAGAAGAAATTGAGCTGCTGGAAGGGCAAGCTAATGTCATACGGAGGACGATTAATTCTTATTAATTCGGTTCTCACGAGATCCCCATGTTTCTCTTATCCTTTCTCGAGATTCTAGTTGGAGTTAGGAAAAGGCTGGACTTCTATCGATCCCGCTTCTTCTGGCAGAGTGATGAACAAAAGCGAAAATACAGACTCGCCAAATGGGATATTATTTGTAGACCGAAAGACCAAGGGGGTCTAGGTATTGAAAATCTTGAAGTCAAGAACAGATGTCTTCTCAGTAAGTGGTTGTATAAGTTATCTGTAGAGACGGAGGCCACATGGGCGCATTCATTCCAAAACTTTGTCCCAGGTGACAGTGAGACCGACGGACTCGCCTTTCTGGAAAGGACTGATGAGAGTTAAATCAGTTTTTTTCAATAGGACAAAGTTTATAGTCGGAAACGGTACCACTACGAGATTCTGGGAGGATACATGGCTAGGGGAAACACCCCTCGCGCTTCAATATCCGTCCCTTTATAGCATTGTTCAACGAAAATACGCTTACGTTGCGACAGTACTTCAGTCCATCCCTCTCAATATTCACTTCAGGAGGACGCTAGCCGGAAACCGTTGGGAAGCCTGGCTCCATCTTGTGAGTAGACTGATGGATGTTCAGCTTTCTCAACGGCCCGATCAGTTGTGTTGGAAGCTTACTAGGACTGGAGAGTTTAGGGTTAAATCCATGTATCTGGATGTTATCAATTCTAACTCCATTCCTAGTTCAAAACATGTTTGGAAAGTCAAAGTACCTTTGAAAGTTAAAGTTTTTATGTGGTTTGTACATAAACAAGTCATTTTAACTAAGGACAACCTGGAAAAACGCAACTGGACTGGACCTACAAGATGTAGTTTCTGTGATCGGGATGAATCCATCAAACACCTCTTTCTTGACTGCCCGTTGGCAAAAAAATTATGGCGGACGGTTCACATAGCCTTTAACATTACTCCTCTGAATTCTGTCAGCACGTTATTTGGGACGTGGCTTGACCGGATAGATTCCGAAATAGCGAGACACATTCGCGTAGGAGTATGTGCTTTATTTTGGGCAGTCTGGAACTGCAGAAATGATTTGGTCTTTAACAGAACAACAAATATTCATTTTTTGCAGGTTATCTTCCGAGCCACTGCGTTGATCCGTATGTGGTCGCTACTCACTCCGACGGAGGCCAGGGAGCGTTTGGTTACTGGATCTATCCGATGGGAGATGGTAGCATGGGCTATTTTCAACCGGTTTGGATGGCGGTCATGTAATAGGATAGGCAATTAGTTTTCCTATCTTTCTTGTGCCAGCCGGTTGTGGCTTTACGTTTATTTTTATTTTTCTGCTCTTTGTGAGCATTTCCGTTCTTTTGTTTGAGACTTTAAGACTTGTGTTGAACCTATTTACTTATTAATTAAGTTGGCCGTATGCATCGTTCTGATGCAGAGGCCGGGGAGCTCCCCCTTTTCGAAAAAATGTATTGAAGTGAGTAAGCTAGATTAGTTCCCAAAGAATCGGATGACTTGCACCGCGATTGACTTTGTTTTATGATCTGCTGCGCGCGGTTAAACTTTTTTGCGAGTGTTGCATAGCATTTCACAAGTGTCCATCTTAAAAAAGATTAAAGATAATGTGTTTCTTGTGGGAGGGTTGGCTCTGAGTCATGGACGGATTTACGACGACCTCATCTGAGACAAGGACCCAATGCGTTTACATACATAAATGCAATACTTAAATATATCTAATACTCCCACTACTAGATTTCTCTCAACATGTGTGCTTCAATTTGTACCAATCCGGTCAATATCGTGTGATATATGCACTCATAAGTTACACTTCTTGCATAATTTATCCATGCAAACCATGCCACTTCATTAAGTCATGCATGTCTTTTTTGGGGGGAATAAGTCATGCATGTTAGTCTCAATTTAATTTTTTGCATTAATTTTTGTGTGGTCAGGAATGATATATGTGTTGGACCCTTGGAGCAAAAATATATAGTTTATGCTTCATATTTTTGTTAAAATATGGTGTCACATTATGTTGAATCCAAAAGGTTTGTCTTTTTATACATCATTTTGTCGCATACTTTTTATGTTTTATTGTTTTTAAACGTAAACTAGGAACACTCTTACATTTGTAATTTTATTAGTTTTAGTTGTTTTAACAACCTATTGATGCATGTGTTTTAACACAGTTTCCATGGCAATGCGCGTGGCATCATCTAGTTCATTTTACAAAGCGAACACCAAACACAGAGCTATTGCCAAATGGGTTAAGTTAGGAGATGAAAATACAAAAAATATGCAAAGGCCACCATTCAATACAGAAGAAATCATATTTCAACATTACATGATGAATCAGGTCAGGAAATTAATGGCCATCAAGCCAAAGTTGTTATATTGTGGAGATCATTTAAAGAAATACTCGGTACTTCATTGACTAAAAATGGTTTCTTTGAACATATCTCTCTTCTACGGAGATGTGAGAACCTGCGAGCTCTTGAAGTTCATTTCACAAAAGAAGAAATTGATGAAGTGATTAGGCTTCTACCTTAAGATAAAGCACCTCTCCCCCAATGACTTTAATGGGGCCTTCATCAAAGCTTTCTAGGATATACTTTCAAAAGGCATCTATATGCTTATTCAATATTTTTATAATGGCTCGGTGAATTTGCAAAGCATCATTTCCTCTTGCATTACTCTCATCCCCAAAATAGATGCTCAAATGCATCCAAGTGACTTTAGACCAATCTCATGGCTTAACTGCACTATTAAGATCTTAACCAAGCTCTTAGCCAACATATTGCAAAAAGTTATTCTTCATCTCGTTCACATCAATCAATATGTTTTTTATCGAACCAAGACTAGTTGGCATGGGCACTTGAATGTTTACATCAGTGTCATCACTCGAACCACGAGATAATTATTGTTTTGATAAATCATTTGACCTGATTGAACATAACACCATCTTGGCTTAGTTTGGAGGCCAGGGGTTTGGTCAGAAATGGATTGGATGGATGTAAATGATTTTGGGCCAGGAACCTCATCAGTGCTTCTTAATGGTATTCACGGGAAATATTTTCACTATAAAAGGGTGAGACAAGGACATCATATCTTCCTCCTTATCTTTGTTTGGCAACTGATTTCTCTCAATCAATCTGAAAGAAGCCATGAACAACCACTTCGTTCAAGCACCTCTGCATGTTGCATCATGCCCTAATTTACTAGTCATCCAATATGCTTATGACACTATCCTAGTACTTCCTTCTAAAGATGATCAATTAATGCAAATTTAAGAATTTGCTGCTCCACTTTGCTGGTAAAACTGTTCCTAAAGTCAACTACAACAAATTTGTCATTGTTCCCATCAATTTTTCTGGCAAAAGGATGCACCCATTCATTGGATTCCTTGGCTGCCTGTAGGGTTCTTTTCCTTTCACTTACTTGTGTCTTCCTCTTAGCATCAACAGACTAAAATTGAAGACTTTACTCCCATGATGTTGAGAACTGAAAGAAGGATTCTTGTTACTCTACTTTCGTGTCATATGATGGAAGAATACAACTCATTAAGTCTGTGTTCGCTTAACTTACAACAACTACATTCGTCGTTTATCTCTCCCAATGGTTGTGGTGGATCAAATCAATAAGTATCTGGGCCATTGCTTATGGAGGAAATTTGGTCCAGGGGAAAATGGGACTGCTTTAATTGCCTACAAAAAGGTTTGAAAACCCAAGACACGTGTTGGTCTACGAATTTTGGATATCTCCACCCATAATAAGGCCTCACTAATTATTATTTTTCATATGTTCTATAATAAGGTTGATCTTCCTTCAGTGAAACTGATTTGGGAAACATATTATACAACTCCCCCGCCCTCTTGGTAGGAATTATGGATCTTTTTGGTGGAAATATCATCTAAAGCTCATCCCTCCGTTAAAGATTTAGCAACTTGCATTGTTAGCTTGGGTCACACTATTTTTTCTCTAGGAGGATAAGAGGATGGGCTAATCTCTTAGTACTCAATTCCCAGAGCTCCATTCCTTTGCCATTAATAGCAAGTCATCTATGGCTGCAATTCTGAACTTTCAGTGCTTGTCGAAAGAATTCGACATAATAGTCTATATTAAAGCCTTAAATCAATTCAATGCCATGGAACATACTCTTGCTCAACTCCCTCGGGCAACAATGGATAATTCTTGGAAATATATCTGGAGCTCACATAATTATTCTAGTATGAAAATCTACAAGCACCTAATGAGGCATCCTGATAAAAATATCATTTTTAAATGGTTGTGGAAGTGTGCTTGAAGACTCGGAGATATTTTCTTCTAGATATGTTGCATGATAGAATTAATACAAGAGGATTGCTCAAGCGCAAATTCTTTCATATGGATTCATATGATTGTCCCCCACCCCACCCCACCACCTTATGTTAGGGCAGGGGCTATGGGCCCCTCCCTCTCATGGCATCACAGTATGTTTCTTAGCTAGTTGTTTATGTTGGAGTACATGCATCCTATAATCATACATTATGTATTTAGACATTATTTTCTAGTGGGAATTACATTTTTTTATGTTCATGTTTTTATAATGACATTCATGGTATGCAATGTATACTCGTGGATATACTTTTTTATTATACTCCATTGGACTCATTGTACCCAGTTTGCACTAGGAACTAAAGTACCAGTGGTGTTCCTAGGAAATAGTTGGAAGCCATGCAACCTATATTTGTAACCATATCCACTTAAATCACTATTTCACGTGGCAAGTATTTTAGGGTAATCCACTGCCTTATTTGCCAAAGATGGTTAGCTCATCAGAAACCTCGTTGCACTTAGCAAGCACCTGAGAACTATTAGCCTTAAAGAGGTTGTTCTGGGCTGAGTAGTTGTGTCCATAATGAGATAGGATGTCCTCCTATACAAATGCAGGAGTGCAAAGTTTGTAGTGCACGCACACACTTTTCCTCAATGGGTTTGCAGCGTATGCATCTTGGAAGGCTTGACTGAGACATCTCTTGCCTGTAGATGTATGATATAACAAGACGATAATCACGCATGGCATATATCTTGCTCCCCTAGGAATCGACTGTATTTTGTCAAACTGGTTAGGTGAGGAGGACACTACACTAGAAAAGGTCGGTCGACAACTCCTCCAAGTTTTTCTGGTAGATAATGGGCACCGTGTAATTCCCAGCACAATCATGAGCTCGGTAAGAAGGTCTTGCTGATGCAACTTCAGTGAGAAGAACCATAGGGATGGTATCCATTGTCTTTGTCTTCGTGGGTATGAAGGTAAATAGAAAGATGAGTTATTTTGAAATATCATTCAAAAAGATTATAAATGAACATGTTAAGCCGACATATTACAAACCCTTAAAAAACTAGTTGGCCCAAAGTCCACCCCTGGGCTCTGCTGAGCAGTGTGACAACCTAGGGGGCATATCAGACACCCGATACATTTATGTACACAAATACATAACTCAAACATGTTTTGCAAAACATGACACCAACATTAATAAACATTAAAAATTACTTTATTAATGGATACCTCATTCTGCCAACCATGAAAACTATTAAGTTAGGATTTGGTGGTTTGACCCCCTCCCCCACTTTATGTTAAGGGAGGGGACTCTGGCCACTCCCCTCAAGACATCACACTATATCTAGTCGCTAGGTGTTTATGTCGACGTACATGTATGCTATAATAATCATTTGTATTTGATAATCACATATACATGAAACCTGCATTTGATAATGAAAAATTATATTTTTGATGTTTACGCCTTATAATTACCTTTATGGTATACAATGTGTTGGCGTGGGCTTATTTCTTTTATTCTGTATAGCCATTGAGACCAT
Organism: Thinopyrum obtusiflorum; assembly: GCA_036873465.1. Taxonomy (NCBI): domain Eukaryota; kingdom Viridiplantae; phylum Streptophyta; class Magnoliopsida; order Poales; family Poaceae; genus Thinopyrum; species Thinopyrum obtusiflorum. Next base: position 8,741 of record JAAAWM010009471.1, on the reverse strand, counting down.
TGCGCTCAAGATGGGAATGGGGCAGGACGGCACGCTGGGTCGCTGGCCTGGTCCAAAAAATTCGAGGCCAATGGGCCAAGTGGGTTGGCCTTAAATTATATGCAGGTCAGTGGAGCCGGCACCTGATACGTCTCCAACGTATCTATAATTTTTGATTGTTCCATGCTATTATATTATCTGTTTTGGATGTTTAATGGGCTTGATACATCTCCGTCGTATCTATAATTTTTGATTGTTCCATGCCAAAATTATACAACTTTCATATACTCTTTGGCAACTTTTTATACTATTTTTGGGACTAACATATTGATCCAGTGCCCAGTGCCAGTTCCTGTTTGTTGCATGTTTTATGTTTCGCAGAAACCCCATATCAAACGGAATCCAAACGGGACAAAAATGGACGGAGAATATTTTTGGAATATTTGGAAAATATGGGCGGAAGAATCAACGCGAGACAGTGCCCGAGGGGGGCACGAGGCAGGGGGGCGCGCCCCACCCCCTGGGCGCACCCCTGACCCTCGTGGCCCCCCCCCCCGTAAGGCGGTTGCTGCTCTTCTTTGGCCGCAATAAAGCTAATTTTTGGAGAAAAATCTGGGCGAATGTTTCAATCCAATCGGAGTTACGGATCTCCATATATATACGAAACGGTGAAAGGGCAGAAGACAGAGCGCAGAAACAGAGAGAGACAGAGAGATAGATCCAATCTCGGAGGGGCTCACGCCCCTCCCATGCCATGGAGGCCAAGGACCAGAGGGGAAACCCTTCTCCCACCTACGGAGGAGGTCAAGGAAGAAAAAGAAGAAGGGGGCCCCTCTCCCCCTCTCTTCCGGTGGCGCCGGAACTCCGCCGTGGCCATCATCATCACCGCGATCTTCACCAACACCTCCGCCATCTTCACCAACATCTCCATCACCTTCCCCCCTCTATCTACAGCGGTCCACTCTCCCGCAACCCACTGTACCCTCTACTTGAACATGGTGTTTTATGCTTCATATTATTATCCAATGATGTGTTGCCATCCTATGATGTCTGAGTAGATTTTCGTTGTCCTATCGGTGGTTGATGAATTGCTATGATTGATTTAATTTGCTTGTGGTTATGTTGCTGTCCTTTGGTGCCCATCATATGAGCGCGCGCGTGGATCACACCATAGGGTTAGTTGTATGTTGATAGGACTATGTATTGGAGGGCAAGAGTGACAGAAGCTTCTACCTAGCATAGAAATCGATGCATACGGGATTGAAGGGGGACCAATATAACTTAATGCTATGGTTGGGTTTTACCTTAATGAATGTTAGTAGTTGCGGATGCTTGCTAATAGTTCCAATCATAAGTGCATAGAATTCCAAGTCAGGGATGACATGCTAGCAGTGGCCTCTCCCACAAAAAACTTGCTATCGGTCTAGTAAAGTAGTCAATTGCTTACGGACAATTTCGCAACTCCTACCACCACTTTCCCACACTCGCTATATTTACTTTATTGTTTCTATATCTAAACAGCCCCTACTTTTTATTTTCTCGCTCTTTATTATCTTGCAAACCTATCCAAAAACACCTACCAAGTACTTCTAGTTTCATACTTGTTTTAGGTAAAGCGAAGGTTAAGCGTGCGTAGAGTTGTATCGGTGGTCGATAGAACTTGAGGGAATATTTGTTCTACCTTTAGCTCCTCGTTGGGTTCGACGCTCTTACTTATCGAAAGAGGCTACAATTGACCCCCTATACTTGTGGGTTATCAAGACCTTTTTCTGGCGCCGTTGCCGGGGAGCAATAGCGTGGGGTGAATATTCTCGTGTGTGCTTGTTTGCTTTATCACTAAGTAATTTTTATTTGCTGTTCTTAGTTGTTCTTTATCTTTAGTTATGGATATGGAACACGAAATACCAAAAAAATTAGGTGTACTTGCTGCTCATGGAGATGGGGAACCTCCTAAAACCCTCGATGCTCAATATGTGAAAAATATTATGTACCACTTTGATAATCCTGAGAAAACCTCATTCAATTATGTAATGGGAGACACGTTGGACCAATGTGAATACTTTAGGGATTATCACTTGACTCAAAAAGGGAAACTATTATGGGATCAAATTTATATGTTGAAGTGGTATGCTAGGCAACTATGCTTGAGATATGATTATACTTGTTGCTCTAGGATGAAGTCTCCACACCTTCCCTTTTCATGCAAATTTAATGATAATGAAACCTTGGCTTCTTATGCTAGAGGTATATATGATTACTATGATGTGGAACAAATAGAAGAATTTGTTGCTTTTATGGGTGCTTATGAAATTGAATCTATGTTCAAAGAGTTTGAAAATCTTTATGATGCTGTTTATAGACCTGAAAATTTAGCTATCCTTAAATATTGCTATGCCAATTATGAATTCAATTCCGATATTGATGCATTTATTGAGAAAGTCTCCGCTGTCCAAGAAGAGACTAATATTTTGCAGGAATCTAAGGAAGAAGAAATTGATGAAACTGTGAGCTCATTGGATGAAAAAGATGATGAGGAGAGCGAAGAACAAAAGGAGGATGTCAGGCCCATTTCCGGAATAATACACAGAAGAGCCTCAAGTCATACCAGCCCCAAGATCAACTGGTAGACCCCTTGATATTGATAACCAGTAAAAATATAATATTACACAGAGTTGAGTCTGAGTGCTCAACCATTTATTACAACTCGATAAAATACTACGGTGGTGGAATAACACAGTGAGATGGTGATGGTACAATACTGGTACAATAAAATAAAGTCAAGCGTCAGTGTGAGGCTTGGCTATTTTATTGGTGTGGCAGAAACACAGCGGATGATACAAGTGGTAGACTCCATGATCACAGGTTGACTGACTGGGACTCCTCTAAGCGTCGGGCTCGCTAGCGTAATCTCCTTCCACAAGCTCGTCCTCCTCCAAGTCTGGCCACATTAAAAGCCAGGGACAAGCCTGTGAGTACGTTGGAATGTACTCGCAAACATTATGAACAAAAGATATACCGAATGCAAATGCTCATGCTGGGTTATATGAAATGCACATATATTAACTGAAATAAAATCATGGCATGACTGTTGCTGGCATATGCAAGAGTATGAGTAAGTAAAGTATTAGTGATAAACAAAATAAAATTGAAAAGAAATGCCCAACGGGTGTCTACAAGAGAATCGGACGATACCATCCGAGAACCCGAGAGACGCCATGGAAAGGTCTTGAAAAGAAATGCCAGTCGGGTGCCAAAATGGCGCCACGGTCGGTCTTGAAAATAAATGCCAATCGGGTGTCCACAAGAGTTGTGGCGTGATAAACCGCCTGAGAACTCGAGGGACGCCACGAGAGGTCTTGAAAAGAAATGAGTGTCCGGGGTAGTCTAGCCAGCCCCTGAGACACTCAGGAAAATAAAATAAAAACTGGGTGTCACGGGTAGTCCAGCCAGCCCAAGTGACACTCAGGGTTAGTCTACAAAAGTATATATGATGCTGATATTAATCATATCAATAGCATGCATGATAGCAAAATAACCATGACAGCATTAATATTTATCCTGCAAAATAACATATGCTCAATTAATTATTTCCTCCGAAGACCGACACCGGGACCGATACTTGACCAACCCAACTAACGTCCTTGACCGCGGACACGGCTATTCGAATAGATATAACTCTGCAGAGGGTGTACTCTTTACCCACGTGTATGGGGTTTCTTTAGTCAGCACCACGGTACTGACTAATTCCCATCACGGCCTTTGGGTTGTAAACACACCTGACCAGTACACACCAGATTAACTTTCCGGATGCCAGGAATCACCCAAAGCATCGTTCAAGGAAAACTCTAAGACGGAGAGACCACGTCCTGCATGGGATCACTATTCATACACGCGGATTCCAAGGGGTGCCCCCCTCTCGGCTGCCTGCCGGAAACACCCATGCCCCCTGACCTGATGACGGGATTTAGCCCATGGCCCTGGGAACCCTCATCATGGCCCTCTAAGTGGTGTGTACACAGACAGGGGTTAGCAACCTACTAAACCGTACTCCCCTCGCGGGAAGACCCGTGGCAGCACGGTGTTTAGCTAGGTGTGACGGAACAAGACTCGATCTAGGTCGACTCAGGAGGTGTTGTTATTATTATCACTGGCATGTCCCACATGCCTCGGTGACACCGTCGTGCCACAACTCAGACCGTGCACACCAGCACGTCAAAGACAAGAGCAGCCCTCCTGGTTGCTCACAGCCTCTCATATATCAGATGACTTGTCTCATGTCAGGTACTGGGGTGGTGTGCGAGACATGCACAATAAATAGCCATGCATGCATGCGGTGGAGATAACTACACATATGGTGCAACTACAAGCTAGTGTAACCATGCAAATGCACATGCAGCCACAATTCATACGATGGCAGCAAACCTGCTGCATGCAAGATGCACAGATGACAAGACCCATGCATGCACTCATAGCTACTACACATGCGGTGCAAACTTCAAACGATGCAATCCATGCGATGCAAACTACAACTGATGCAGCCATGCAACGCTTAAAGCAAACACTATATCCCAGGTTCAAATGCTTGCCTTGACCAAAGTAGTCAGGAGAATAGCCCTCGAAATCCCCGGCAAAGTTTCCCTCTTCTTTTTCTGAAAAATCAAATTTAAATTCAAATCAAAAATTCCATCACAGTAGAAAAACTTGTCTCAGTAAATTTTTAAATAAATACTAAAAACAACTAGAGAGAAAAATAAGAATTTCAAAAAAAGAATCAAGTCATTTGGATCAGTGGTTTAAAAACTAGAGGCAGTCAAAGTTCTGGTCAAATCTGTTTTTATTAAAAACAGAAAAGAAAACGTTTCGGCGAGAATACGTCTTCCCGCGAAGAAAGCGTAAACCGGCCGAAACGCTGTCTGATTAAAACGAATATAAGACGCTGACGGTGGGACCCGCTCGTCAGGTTCAAATTTGAACCTGCGCGCGAGGACAGAGAGACGGCGATGGTCACCGGCGACGATCGCCGGCGTCCCAGAGGGCGGCGATGGTCGTAACGTGACCAGGGTAGAGTGCCGCTTCGGTGGGTGGCGGTGGAGGTCGCCGGCGATCACCTGAACGGCGGCGACGTCGACGGCGGCGGACGGCGTTTCGGGCGTGATCGGGACTCGCCGGAGAGAGCTTGTGGGGTGAAATTGAAGCGAGGAATCGATGATGCGGTGGAATATATGACTACTGGCAAGATTTGGTGGGTGGAGATGGAGCGATAGTGATGATCTGATCGGGGAGGGTGGCGGCGGTGCGGTGGTCGGAGACGAGCAAGAAGGCTTCCTCGGGGTCGAATGAGTGCGGGGGAGTGCGATTGGGGATGGGTGTGGGTGGTGTGTGGAGTGGAGGAAGCTCGGGAGGTCCTTTTATAGCCAATCCGAGAAGGTCCAGCGCGGGTGGATTACACCGGAGTTACTCCGGCCGGCAAGGTAGGTCTGGGCGGTGGTCAAGGTTCAGCAGGCGATGAGTGATGCCGGTGGATTCATCTGGAAGCGCCTGGGCGAACGGCGTTGAGCTTTGCGGCCTTATCCGCGGAGATGCTCGCGTACGGCCATGGCGGACGTCGTCCATCTCCGGCGACTGCCAGGCGGGTCCAGACGGCTTGGGCGGTGCTGCCGACGTGGAGAGGACGTGGAGGAGGCACCGCGTGGAGGAGGGTTAGGTGAGAGCGGCAGTAGAAGCAATGAAGATGGCGGGTGCCGACGAGCCGTCCCGTTCGGCCGCCGTGGGAGGAAACGGAGGTCGCTGCACCGGTCAGTTCACTGTGTCGTCGGTGGAGTTACTGACCAGGGGGAGCTGCGGCGGTTCATTGATGAGGAGAGGGGTGCAGAAGGAAAGCAGGGCGATGGAGTGGATCACACGGCATCGGGCGCTTCTGCCTCTGAACCCAGTTCAGTTTACTGAACTTCTGACAGGTGTGAACAGTGCACTTACACTCTTATGATCCTATGGCAGAGAATGCCAGGGATTTTTAGAATTTGTGGCAATTTTTGTGGAGAGGTGTTGATGCTCAAAAATGAGTTTGCCAAAGTTCCAGAATTTTTGGAGAAGTTTGGAAAAGGTTTTGGGCAAGAAAATAGTTTCTGGTTCAAATTTGAACTGTAAGAATTTTGAAAATTTTGAACTGTGGAACCCAAGGTTTTGAGTGAAATGGGTTGGGGGTACCATCTAGTTGTTGGGATAATTTTGGTGGTGGCAGAAGATTCATAGAGAATATAGTTCCTTTGTAATCCAAAGAAACTATGAATATTATAAACTCCAACTTTGGAATTTATGTAAAATGGTAGAAATATTTTTGTGAAGTGGAAAGGAGTTGGATACTGCCCTATAATGTGTGGATGACTTGTGGGATAATTTAGGAGTGACAGAAAAATATTTGGAGGAATTTAGAATGAGTTGGAAGAGTTTAAAAGGCCATTACATTGGAATATTATTATTATTCCAGAAACTTTCCACATGATAGAAAAAAAAATGTTTTGATCTTTGAAGATAATTTTCCAAATAAACACACCTTCCACAACAGATCCATAAAAATTTTGAAACCCAATAAAAATTAAAATGACTCTCAGAACAGAGGGAGAAAAAGAAAATAAGTCCAAATATAATTCAAAGTATTTTTATTTTAAGGAAAAGATTTTGAAAATCCAGAGAAATAATTTTGGGGTGTTACAGAGGAAGAGCGGATTAGCTACCCGTGCCCACCTTCTAATGAGAGTAACCCTCCAACTCATACATTGTTTAATTTCCCTTCGTGCTTACCGAAGGATGATTGCTATGATGATTGTTACGATCCCGTTGATTCTCTTGAAATATCCCTTTTTGATGATGCTTGCTATGCTTGTGGCCAAGATGCTAATATGAATTATGCTTATGGAGATGAACTTGCTATAGTTCCTTATATTAAACATGAAATTGTTGCTATTGCACCCACACATGATAGTCCTATTATCTCTTTGAATTCTCCAAACTACACTTTATCGGAGAAGTTTGTGCTTATTAAGGATTATATTGATGGGTTGCCTTTTACTACTACACATGATGATTTTGATAGATATAATATGCATGTTCTTGCTGCTCCTACTTGCAATTATTATGAGAGAGGAACTACATCTCCGCCTCTCTATGTTTCTAATATGATAAAATTGCAAGAAACTGTTTATACTATGCATTGGCCTTTACTATGTGTGCATGAATTGTTCTTTTATGACATGCCAATGCATAGGAAGAGAGTTAGACTTCGTCATTGCTTGATTTATGTTGGTTTGTGCTCACTACTAAATGCCAAATCATTGCTAATTAAAATTGGCTTTGATATACCTTGGGATCCGGGTGGATTCACTACTTGAGCACTATATGCCTAGCTTAATGTCTTTAAAGAAAGCGCTGCCAGGGAGACAACCCGGAAGTTTTAGAGAGTCATTTATTTCTGTTGAGTGCTTTTATATAGTTTAAAAACAAAAAAAAAGAGGGGAACCCAAAACTTTTCAAAAAGAGAAGTGAAAGTGAGATAGACGAGCATTGTGAAAGTGGGGGACGTCCTTGAACTTTGTTCATGCCCATGGAAACTTTGTGAATCTTAATTACAGAAACTTTTCAAAAAAAATACCCCCCCCCCCCCCCCCCCCCCCCCCCCCCCCCCCCCCCCCCCCCCCCCCCCCCCCCCCCCCCCCCCCCCCCCCCCCCCCCCCCCCCCCCCCCCCCCCCCCCCCCCCCCCCCCCCCCCCCCCCCCCCCCCCCCCCCCCCCCCCCCCCCCCCCCCCCCCCCCCCCCCCCCCCCCCCCCCCCCCCCCCCCCCCCCCCCCCCCCCCCTACCGGAACGTCAAATGGTTCTGATTCTTTTGCACTGTCTTTCTATACAAATTGTTTATTTTTCCTAATTTTGGCAGAATTTTTCAAGTACCAGAAGTATGGTGAATGTTCTGATTATTACAGACTGTTCTGTTTTAGACAGATTCTGTTTTTGATGCATAGTTTGCTTGTTTTGATGAAACTATCAATTCCTATCAGTGGATTAAGCCATGGAAAAGCTATATTATAGTAGACACAATGCAAAAACAAAATATGAATTGGTTTGTAACAGTGCTTATAGTAGTGATTTGCTTTATTATACTAACGGATCTTACCGAGTTTTCTGTTGAAGTTTTGTCTGGATGAAGTGTTCGATGATCGAGAAGGTCTCGATGTGAGAAGAAGGAAGAGAGGAAAGAGCTCAAGCTTGGGGATGCCCGAGGCACCCCAAGTAAATATTCAAGGAGACTCAAGCGTCTAAGCTTGGGGATGCCCCGGAAGGCATCCCATCTTTCTTCAACAAGTATCGGTATGTTTTCGGATTCGTTGCGTTCATGCAATATGTGCAATCTTGGAGCGTCTTTTGCATTTACTTTTCATTTTTGTTTTATGCAGCATGCTGGTATGAGATAGTCCCTGGTTGATTTATAGAATGCTCTATGCACATCACTTATATCTTTTGAGTATGACTTTATACAATGCTTCATGTGCTTCACTTATGTCATTTGAAGTTTGGATTGCCTGTTTCTCTTCACATAGAAAACCGCCAATTGTAGAATGCTCTTTTGCTTCACTTAGATTTGTTAGAGCACGGGCATATCTTTTGTAGAAAGAATTAAACTCTCTTGCTTCACTTATATCTATTTAGATAGATGACAAGAATTGGTCATTCACATGGTTAGTCATAAAATCCTACATAAAACTTGTAGATC
>JAAAWM010009470.1:22500-23811 GCA_036873465.1 Thinopyrum obtusiflorum | reverse complement strand
GCCCGTGGAGGCTGGAGGAGGTCGACGGTAGCCCGTGGAGGCTGGAGGAGGTCAACGGTGGAGATGAACAGTATCCCGTGGAGTCCCGTTTTGCGGTATGCCACACCCCTCCCGATGAACAGGACCCCCGTTTTGACCGTAGCGCTCCAACACAAGTCCGTTTTGTCCGTTTTGCGGTACGCCACACCCCTCCCGATCAACAGGACCCCCATTTCGACCGTAGGAGGTCCGTTTCCTCCGTTTTGCGGTACGCCACACCCCTCCCGATTAACAGGACCCCCGTTTCGATCGTAGGAGGTCTGTTTCCTCCGTTTTGCGATACGCCACACCCCTCCCAATCAACAGAACCCCGTTCCGAACGTGGCTGGTCGAACACAAGGCCGTTTCCTCCATTTCACGGTACGCCAGACCTCGTTTCCATTGCCTGTTTCGTCCAGGCCGGTTGGCTCCCACGCGTTCCGTTACCTCCCAATGAACACGACGCATTCCGTTGCCTCCCCATGAACATGACACATTCCGTTGCCTCCCCATGAACACGACGCATTCCGTTGCCTCCCCATGAACACGAGCCCTCGCCGTACGTATGCGCGACTAGGTGTTCGAGACCCCGCCTGTATGTACACATACGTGGCCGTATTTTCTTTCTTGCACCCTGGCCGCTGTACATACGTGTACATGCTACGTGCGTGCCTCTACTACGACACGTGCGCGCCTCTACTACGACACGTGCACGCCTCTACATCGACCAGTATGTACGTACACGTTTGCGACCAGGATGACAACGCTACGTACGCTTCGACCAGGTGGGTCCCGATTGTCAGACACTTCCTTGCCTGCGAAGATGTAGCTGGTGGGTCCCAGCAGTCAGGGGGACGAATCATTTTGGTTTTTTTGCCCAGACGCACTTCCTTGCGTGCGAAGGTGTAGCTGCTGGGTCCCAGCAGTCAGGGGGGTCCAGTGAGCAGGAGTTCTAGAAGGCCACTAATGCCCTGTGCTTTGACGGGGGTGCATCTTTGCACACCTCTCACCGCCAGCTCAAGCGGTGGGCACGAGAAGTCAATGTTGTGGAACCAACACCAGAGGCCCGGAAGCCGCTCAAATGGTCACGCACAACCATAATCTTTGACGAAGAGGATCATCCTAGCCGCACCACAGCGGTAGGATGTTTGCCATTGTTGGTCTCTCCAATGATTCACAACCTCAAGGTCACAAAAATGTTGGTGGACGGCGGGGCCGGGTTGAATCTGATCTCCCCGGCAGTTATCGTCAAGCTTCAGATTGCAGAGGAAGAACTAGAGGTTGCCGGTACCT